>CM055763.1:9561627-9639127 GCA_029465975.1 Dallia pectoralis | reverse complement strand
ACATGCAAGCGTAAAGTAATTCCATATAGTAATTGTTTCTGTTTTGCATTAGGATGTCAGTGTCTCTAGTAACAGTTAAAGCCTTTCACAGTAATGTTGCTGTCCAGTTAAACTGCTCATACAGCCGGACAAATGTCTCAGTGCTATGTCTGCTTGTTGCTGTTTTCTTTGGTGAGGATGGGGAGATCTAATCTATGGCGCTGTTCTCTGCTTGGCTTCTCTTCTGTCTGTGTGGAACAGAAGCTTTGTAGAGGGAAAACAGAGCAGACAAACACAGACTGTCCAGCAGTCACAGGCCAAAACCCAGAAGGCCCTCATGATGTCACGATAACACATTCAGCCAATCAGACTACTTCTCTCATATCTGAAATCTCTACCCAGAAGTTCTCCATTTCATCAATGAACTTTACCTTGAAACCTTAAAACCTTTCAATCGAAACAATTTGAATTGTACACTTGCTGATATTCCTAGTTATAAATGACAATTATACATTTGACTGCAGACATTCTAGCCTGATCTGAGTACAGCTCCTCCAGCCGCTGAGGAAAACAGCATAGCCGAACACAACCCGCAGATAAGACTCCCAGACAATACGACGCATTAGTGAATAATGACATGGAGATTGATGCTAATGAACGCTGGGGAAAAACACACACACACACACACACACACACACACACACACACACACACACACACACACACACACACACACACACACACACACACAGATTCTATCTCTTGCCCCTCCTCCTCAAAGTGTGTCGCTGTTTCTGTGGCACTGGTTCAAATCAGTGAGTGTTTTGTTGGTTTGTTTAGTGTCTTTTTGGTTTTATTGCATTTTTTCTTTGTTTGTTGTTTAATTTTGCCTACCCAGAGCCAATGCCTTAGTAGAAGAACTGCACCTTATGTCCCTAGGGTCCAGGTAAAATGTCTACCACAGACTCTCTTTGGTCTTCGCTCCTCTTTTTCTTTTGCCTATTTTGCTTTTCTCCATCTTGGAAAATGCATAACAGGGAAATGGCACCATCTCCAGTTTTTTCCCCCTTGCAGTGCTCTGCGTTGTCATTATTTACTCCGATTATTAATAGTATGATTTGATACCATTTTAACATGATCATGCTGTTATGCTGGGAGCTTTGACTCTTTGCATGACGAACTAATCCGAAAGAAATATTTCAGAGACACTCTCCCATGGTCGGATTCTTAAGCCTGCAGAAAGCCACAGAAAGATGATTACATTCGTCACCTTGTCAGTTGACCGCTCTACCTAGTATGCTATAACCAGATGGATATATTGGAGGGTGTCTCCTGAAATGTTTTGGAATTACAATAACATTTTCTGGGACAAATAAATGAGCTTATTTGTTCTGTGCCACATGACACTCTAGTGTTCCCTGTCACTCCCACAGACCTCAAGAACTGGTAATAATTATGAATAGAAAATTGGTTTACAGTTGAACACCAGTTTTTACTGGTAGTACATGGCATGTTTCAGTGAAAAGACAACTTAATTTACTGTCCCTATTTTAAACAAATTAAAAATAAATACATTATTTGATTTGAGAATCACCAAAATAAGTGCTGTCTGTCTTTGTATGGGACCTTTCACAGGATATCTAAATTAGTGTTTTTATGTTAGTAATGTGATTCTTTATTACCTTAACTTCTGAGAGAGTTGGGTCTTTTACTTCAAACATGGATCTCTATTTATATTTGTATAGTGTCCAAGCAGATTAGTTTAGAATTACAGTAGTTTGCTATGGGAAGTTTTTGCTTTAATGGTTCTGTTTCTTGGATCAGCTTCTGAAGCAGTGTATATAATATTTAACCAGCCCATTAAATAATCTGAAGCAGTGTATATATTATTTAACCAGCCCATGAAATAATCTGAAGCAGTGTATGTAATATTTAACATTTTAGTCTTATACTATAATTTTATGTTGGGATATGTTCCTAGCAGCATGGATTGTTGAGCAGGTCTGATCAAAAGCTAATTCATATGTTGTTGCCAGTTTAGATTTATTTACTGATCTTGTATGTATTAAATGCTTCTTATTTCTTTGTATTGCTGCATGTTGATGTGAATAGCTATGGTACTCACACACGGTACTCACACACGGTACTCACACACGGTACTCACACACGGTACTCACACACGGTACTCACACACGGTACTCACACACGGTACTCACACACGGTACTCACACTCGGTACTCACACACGGTACTCACACACGGTACTCACACACGGTACTCACACACGGTACTCACACACGGTACTCACACACGGTACTCACACTCGGTACTCACACACGGTACTCACACACGGTACTCACACACGGTACTCACACACGGTACTCACACACGGTACTCACACATGGTACTCACACACGGTACTCACACACGGTACTCACACACGGTACTCACACATTGTACTCACACACGGTACTCACACACGGTACTCACACACGGTACTCACACACGGTACTCACACACGGTACTCACACACGGTACTCACACTCTGTACTCACACACAGTACTCACACACGGTACTCACACTCGGTACTCACACACGGTACTCACACACGGTACTCACACACGGTACTCACACACGGTACTCACACACGGTACTCACACACGGTACTCACACACGGTACTCACACACGGTACTCACACACGGTACTCACACATTGTACTCACACACGGTAGCAATTTCACTCAGGATCCAATGAAAGGGAGATTTTTCTTTAGTAATTATTTTTGTTGACAATGACTATCTTTCATGTTTTAACTGGTGTCTGTTTATTGTTTTAATACTTTGTTCAGACTGATGTTTTTGATTCCACTCATAACAGAATTTGGGTTCATGTTAACTGTACACTGAGGATCTGAAAATCACCTCATGTCAATACATGTCACATACACACACACACACACACACACACACACACACACAGATACTATTGGGCTGATTTCGGCTCTCATTTTTCCGCTTCTCTTTTTATTTGATATGCTCATGCCATTACCTTCTTTCCATATCTGAATAAACATGTATGCTTCAAGCATCCCCCCTCCCTCCTCCTTCCGCTAAGCATGTGACCTGATCGTGTGTAAAAGTTAAACCAGGGGTGACAAACCCTCCTCCAGGAGAGCTACATCCTGTAAAACTCCTCTCTGATTGGACCAATCAGCTGCCTGGCATGCAGGGTTTGCTCGTGTGTTAGTTAGGATTGGATAAGGGTTGGCGCTAAACCCCGCCCACCCCTGTAGTTGTCCAATTGGAGCATTTTAAAGTCACCCCTGATCTAGATCCAGCCCAGTTACCATGTGACCTGTTCTGTACCCCACCCCCTCGCCCCTTAGGTCAAACTGTGGTATGACAAAGTGGGGCATCAGCTAATCGTCACCATCCTGGGAGCCAAGGATCTGCCTTCTAGGGAAGATGGGCGCCCCCGGAACCCCTATGTCAAAATCTACTTCCTCCCTGACAGAAGGTAAGAGTAGCGACAGTTACTATGGGAAGATGGATTTGACAGAAGTGTTCATGATACTATACAAGTATACGTACATCCGTCTATTACCTTAATGTTGCTATTGGTTGAGACAGTGTTGGTTGAGGCAGTGCTGGTTGAGGCAGTGCTGGTTGAGGCAGTGTTGGGTGAGGCAGTGTTGGGTGAGGCAGTGTTGGGTGAGGCACTGTTGGGTGAGGCAGTGCTGGTTGAGGCAGTGTTGGGTGAGGCAGTGTTGGGTGAGGCAGTGTTGGGTGAGGCAGTGTTGGGTGAGACAGTGTTGGGTGAGGCAGTGCTGGTTGAGGCAGTGTTGGGTGAGGCAGTGTTGGGTGAGGCAGTGTTGGGTGAGGCAGTGCTGGTTGAGGCAGTGTTGGGTGAGGCAGTGTTGGGTGAGGCAGTGTTGGGTGAGGCAGTGTTGGGTGAGGCAGTGTTGGGTGAGGCAGTGTTGGTTGAGGCAGAGTTGGGTGAGACAGTGTTGGGTGAGACAGTGTTGGTTGAGACAGTGTTGGTTGAGACAGTGTTGGGTGAGGCAGTGTTGGGTGAGACAGTGTTGGGTGAGGCAGTGTTGGGTGAGACAGTGTTGGGTGAGGCAGTGTTGGGTGAGACAGTGTTGGGTGAGGCAGTTTTGGTTGAGACAGTGTTGGGTGAGGCAGTGTTGGGTGAGACAGTGTTGGGTGAGGTAGTGTTTGTTGAGGCAGCGTTGGTTGAGACAGTGTTGCATAATAGTCTAACTGAACATTGAATTCATAATAACAATTTGTTTGTTCATGCTGATTTATTGATGATAGTACGTTTATATGATATTATTTACTATGCAGTTCCTGTATCACTAAGCTCAGAGATGCTGTTATTAGACAAACATGGAGTAAGACATTATCAGTAGAACTTCTCTGTGTCTGGGGAACTCGCCCCATTTTGTGGTGGCCAGTTCATGCTGTCTTGTTCAGGAGTCGTTTCTGCCATGGTTGTAAATAAAAACAGTTTGAATTATTGTTCCTCCAGCGACAAAAGCAAGAGGAGAACAAAAACCATAAAGAAATCCTTAGAACCCAAATGGAACCAGACCTTTATGTATTCCCCCGTGCACCGACGGGAGTTCCGCGAGCGTATGCTGGAGATTACGCTGTGGGACCAGGCTCGAGTACGTGAAGAGGAGAGCGAGTTCCTGGGAGAGGTACGCACATCCATCCATGGAAAATGATATTTAATAGATTTCTCTTTTATTCTGTATTATTGTTTGATGGAGAGTCACAGGATGTAGGTAGAGACATATAAAGACAGACCGGTTGTAGGGGATTTAGGTGTAATTGGTATTCAAAGGCTGGCACTAAGTACGAATATTAACCAGATTCAGAAACGCAACCACACATCTCATCCAATGTAATAATAACTACTCAAGCTCTTATTCATCTATCCAAATCGACCCATCTTTGATACCATATCAATCATATTGATCTATTCATTTCCGATCCAAGGAAGGATAATAGACTGCTGTGGATTGCTGTTATAGACCAATGAGATCTAATGGAATATCCACATCTGTTCTCACTGCCAGAAAACTGGTCACTTCCCCCAAATCCTGGTCGAAACAGTCTTGTGATCAGAATAAATAAGCAGTAAATCCCGAACGAACGCTGGGAATTCACCCACGTTGAAGGACCTCACTGCCAATACTCAAGGCGTGAGTCACCATGTGTCACCCCGAGGCGTTAGATATGTGGAACCGTGATTCTGTTCAGCCCAATGATTAGTGGACCAGTGTGTGTCTACAGGTGCTGATGTCGCTCTGTTTCTCCTCTAGATCCTGATAGAGTTAGAGACAGCCCTGCTGGATGACGAACCTCACTGGTACAAGCTGCAGACTCATGACGTGTCCTCCATGCCCCTACCAAACGCCTCACCCAACACCCAGCGCAGACAACTCCACGGAGAGAGCCCCCAACGGCGACTGCCCATACAGAGTAGGTCTCCACTCCGGCCGGACATCCACAACCACGTCCTCGTACTAGATCTGTGTTGTTCAGCTTCGGCATGTTCCGGTTGCCGATCTCTGAGGAACGAAGGGCTTAAAGAACGTGCACAGTGGATGTGGAGGAACGAGGATCTTCCAGAAGTGTTGTCAATACGGTGTCCAGTAGGGTTCTTGGTTCTCCATTTCCTCTGCTCATCTGACACAGTTCTGCTGATTAATGATGTGTTTGTGGCTGTTAGTATGTTTATGAAGTGTTGTCTGTTTTCTTATCTCTCTCAACACAACCTGATACTAAAGACCAAGGGCCACATTTGTACAATTCAGGTAACGGCCCTTGCACGTCTCTCCACATGCTTTCCTGTCCACTCAGTGTTCCAGTTGACGTGATGGTTCCACCTTCTCCTTCTGGTTCTGTCTGACCGCACTGTCCTCTACCTACAAAGTATTTTCTGCGTGAACCTCTCCAATTCGTCATTCTCTCTGTTCCTTGCTGTTCCTGTTCCGCTTCACCACAGCCCTAGACAACATGATCCCCAGATGTTCAGAGACTGCCAAACTTTCCCGATCAATCAGCTCTTCCCACTCCTTTGTTTATAATCCGTTGACCCTTTTCCTTCCCAGGGCGAGAAATTATCTTTAATGCCATTATTGTCCCCCTAAAAACGACACATCTGGTGGTTTGTTCTTCACCTTCGCTTGTGTGCTTGTCTCTTGTTTCTGTTGAGTGGGATCTTTGAGGTTTTTTATTCTATGCAAGCATATTTATCTATAATAAATATATTATTATGGGTTTATGTTATTTTTTTTACATTGGTATTCATACAGTCCACAATCCACAGTAATGTTCTGTAGAAATGACACACATCTGCTGATTTTAGTGTAGGATAGATACTGATCAGTTAATTCACATTTATGATATGGTTCCTGAGAAGAAATATACTTTATAGATTTGTTTCTGTTACTAAGACCTTTCCTGTCCATGCCCACGACTGAGGCGTTGGACAGGACCAAATGGACAACATTGATAGCAGCTGGAGGAAGAGGCAAGATCTTGACCGGAGTAAAGTAACCTCTCTCCATTTCTCTTATCTCGTCATCTCTATCACAGGATCTCAGAGAATCAGTGACAGTGAGATCTCTGACTACGATTGTGAAGACGGTGTTGGCGTAGTGTCAGGTAAGATACTTATTGACTGTCGATGCTCAGACTAGATTCTCTGCTTTGACCTCTTGTCTTTACAGTATCTAGATACTCTGCTTTAATTTAAGATTAGAATTATGGTTTGGGTAAGATTAGGATTAGGATACATTTAGGATTAGGGTCAGGGTAATTTTAGGATCAGGTTAAGTTTAGGAATTGGGTCAAAGTAAATTTAGGATTTGGGTCAGGTTAAGTTTAGGATTTGGGTCAGGGTTAGTGCGTGTGTGTGTGCGTGTGCGTGTGCATGTTTGTGTGTGTGCGCGTGTAATAGTAGAGGAATCCCTCCCATCTCATTAACATTCTCCTCAGGCTTCTCTCTTACAATACCCACACAACCCTTCTCTCACTGGGAATACCCATCTCCTCAGTATTCCCCGTCCCTCTCTCTTCTCTCTCTCTCTCTCTCTCCCTCTCTCTTCTCTCTCTCTCCCTCTCTCCCTCTCCACCTCTCTCTCCCTCTCTCTCTCTCTCTCTCTCTCCCCTCTCCACCTCTCTCTCCCTCTCTCCCTCTCCACCTCTCTCTCCCTCTCTCTCTCTCTCTCTCTCTCCCTCTCTCCCTCTCCACCTCTCTCTCCCTCTCTCTCTCTCTCTCCCTCTCTCCCTCTCCACCTCTCTCTCCCTCTCTCTCTCTCTCACCCGCTCTCTCTCTCTCTGTCTCTCTCTCTCCCTCCCTCTCCCTCCCTCTCTCTCTCTCTCTCTCCCTCACTCTCTCACTCGCACTCTCTCAAATTCTAATTAGCTTTATTAGCATGACATAGTGTAGATACTGCCAAAGCATACAAGTAGGAAACACAGAACATTATGGATCAAACACGTTTCTCTCTAATGAAGAATATCATGAGATCCAGATAGAACATCATTAGATCCAGATAGAACATCATTAGATCCTTCACAATATTGTTGCATTTAATTTAATAGAACTGACATTGTAAACAAAAACAAATAATAATACCATCTATACACACAATGACATTAGACACTGCTGTTGGATTTAACCTCATTTTGTGACATGCCGCCAACACAACACAACGACAGGGATTTTTGTGTGTCCTTTTCCATGGCTAGACTGTGGTCACTGAGCCGGTACGTGGTCAGGGTCTGTCTCTGATTTATATCTTTGACAGTAAAAAGATAATCAGCCAATTCATAATCTCTGTTTAGGTCCCGTTAGATTGTTTTGTGTTTTGGTTTGATTGTTCCAATGTTCTCTCTCTCTCACTCTACCTCTCTCTCTCTCTCTCTCCCCCCCCCTCTCCCTCTCTCCCTCTCCACCTCTCTCTCTCTCTCTCTCTCTCTAACTCCCTCTATCTCTCTACCTCTCTCTTTTTACATCTACCTCTCCCTCTCTCTCTCTCTACCTCTTTTTCTCTCTGCCCCTCACCCCCTTTCTACCTCCAGACTATCGACAGAATGGCAGAGATCTCCATAGCTCCACCTTGTCTGTACCTGAACAGGCCATGTCATCCAACCACTGCTCGCGGTCGGGGGACGTAAACCGGACCCGATCTCGTTCTCCCAGCGTGCCCCCCCCACAGAGGTAACCCCCCAGCACCCACATTGTATTCTTCCTAAAAACCAAATCTGCCAAACTGAACCATGCCACGTACTGAGAGCCACAACTGATAACAGAGCTTGTCTATTAGGGGGTGCCTCTGTGATGGTAGCAAATGTGATAACTATGAGTTCTGGCACAAAGTGTCATTGATAGTGTTACGGCTCCAGTCTCCAGCCACTAGGTGGCACTGTGGGGAGTTTGTACTGTGACTGTACAGTTATAGGGGGGTGATTGAGTGATTCTGTTGTATACAGCGGTGGTCTGGACCCAGGCTATGACATTGACCCCATCTCGTCTCAGTACAGCTCCTCCAGTAGAGTGGACCAGCGCAGTGTGTCTGATGGCCACTACTCACCTGACAGGTAGATACACCTGGTTCATGCGCAGCCAAACAGACAGTTGGGACTAACTGGCTTTGAAACCTGGGTTGACTGCCAGACCAGTGAGCTGAAGACCAGCATGTCACTATTGTGTCACTAATGTGTCACTAATGTGTCACTATTGTGTCACTAATGTGTCACTAATGTGTCAGTCTCACACGACCAATTTGCTGTTTAATCTGCCGATGTCTTCACATATTTTCTTTCTGTGGGCGACTAACACCAGAGCTTGTTGTCCACAAATCAGTCTTTCCTGTTTCCCTTCCCTGAAATTACAATCCCATGGAGCATCAATAGGTGGAGCATCAATAGGTGGAGCGTCAATAGGTGGAGTGTCAATAGGTGGAGTATCAATAGGTGGAGCATCAATAGGTGGAGCATCAATAGGTGGAGCATCAATAGGTGGAGCATCAATAATCAATAGGTGGAGCATCAATAGGTGGAGCATCAATAGGTGGAGCATCAATAGGTGGAGCATCAATAGGTGGAGCATCAATAGGTGGAGCATCAATAGGTGGAGCATCAATAGGTGGAGTATCAATAGGTGGAGTATCAATAGGTGGAGTATCAATAGGTAAAGCATCAATAGGTGGAGCATCAATAGGTGGAGCATCAATAATCAATAGGTGGAGCATCAATAGGTGGAGCATCAATAGGTGGAGCATCAATAGGTGGAGCATCAATAGGTGGAGCATCAATAGGTGGAGCATCAATAGGTGGAGCATCAATAGGTGGAGTATCAATAGGTGGAGTATCAATAGGTGGAGCATCAATAGGTGGAGCATCAATAGGTGGAGCATCAATAGGTGGAGCATCAATAGGTGGAGTATCAATAGGTGGAGTATCAATAGGTGGAGCATCAATAGGTGGAGCATCAATAGGTGGAGCATCAATAGGTGGAGCATCAACTAATCTCTTCATGTTCCTGTTGCCTTATTAATGATATGAGTTGATCAATGTCTGCATCCCAACTAGAATGTGTTATTATCTGGTTATATCCTAGTCAACTGTTTGTGGTGTGTTGTTCATTCAAACCACCACATCTGTCTCCGGAGTAACTCTCTAAACAGACCCTACGCCAGTCAGCCCGTTCCTTTCTAGCGCTACTGTTTCTGTGGCGTTGATGACAGGTCTCTGCGGTAACAGAGGTTCTACGTCTCAGCCTTGGCACAGACCTGTATCCTCTACTTACTTCCTTACTCGCCTCGGCCAATTACGTTTATTTTATATTTCTGGAGCAAGGACAGCGAACGCAGCCTAAATCAGGGCCAGACACTGAAAATGCACTTATCTAGATTGTGTTTGACAGACAGTTGCTACGACCGTATTTCAGCTTCTCCTTAATCAACTACTGATGTTATTTATTGAAAAAGTCGGAAATTCGGTAGCAGGGGATAAGTCATTGGGCGTGTCCAAATGTCACCATATTGATTATTTAGGCTGTTAGTATGAAATGAGTGAACTCTATAGTGGACTGGGTTTGATTTGGGGCCCCGTCCCTAAAGAATATGAAAATAACCCCACCGTTAAGAAATAATACTACCCTGTACCCTGTTTTGTACTTCCTGTTTTCAACATCTGAAGGAGTATGTGTGTATTGGTTTTATCTTCGTCATTGAGTCCATATGCTTTGCTGCAGTATTTCATTACAGTCAGTTAGGAGCCTCACCATGAATTTGTTCTAAACAGAGGACGGACTACAGCTTTCTCTGCTTTATCCACGTACATCATCGTTGTCCAGCAGAGATAGAGGTTCTTGCCCATGGTCACTCTCTGTTTTGTTCAGTGCAAATTATATATATATATATATATGTATCCTGTATTTGATACACAGCCCTTGTGATGGCCATCCAACAAGAATGGGCTGGATGTTCTGGATGAACTGGATGTTCTGGATGAACTGGATGTGCTGTTTAGCGCCAACCACAAAGAGTTGTTACCCTGCATCAACTGTCCCCTAGAAGTCTGAATAGTTGGTACGCCCCCATCAACTGTCCCCTAGAAGTCTGAATAGTTGGTACGCCCCCATCAACTGTCCCCTATCAGTCTGAATAGTTGGTACGCCCCCATCAACTGTCCCCTATCAGTCTGAATAGTTGGTACGCCCCCATCAACTGTCCCCTAGAAGTCTGAATAGTTGGTACGCCCCCATCAACTGTCCCTAGAAGTCTGAATAGTTGGTACGCCCCATCAACTGTCCCCTATCAGTCTGAATAGTTGGTACGCCCCCATCAACTGTCCCCTAGAAGTCTGAATAGTTGGTACGCCCCCATCAACTGTCCCCTATCAGTCTGAATAGTTGGTACGCCCCCATCAACTGTCCCCTATCAATCTGAATAGTTGGTACGCCCCCATCAACTGTCCCCTATCAGTCTGAATAGTTGGTACGCCCCCATCAACTGTCCCCTAGAAGTCTGAATAGTTGGGACGCCCCCATCAACTGTCCCCTATCAGCCTGAATAGTTGGTACGCCCCCATCAACTGTCCCCTATCAGTCTGAATAGTTGGTACGCCCCCATCAACTGTCCCCTATCAGTCTGAATAGTTGGTACGCCCCCATCAACTGTCCCCTATCAGTCTGAATAGTTGGTACGCCCCCATCAACTGTCCCCTATCAATCTGAATAGTTGGTACGCCCCCATCAACTGTCCCTATCAATCTGAATAGTTGGTACGCCCCATCAACTGTCCCCTATCAATCTGAATAGTTGGTACGCCCCCATCAACTGTCCCCTATCAGTCTGAATAGTTGGTACGCCCCATCAACCTTCCCTATCAGTCTGAATAGTTGGTACGCCCCATCAACTTTCCCCTATCAATCTGAATAGTTGGTACGCCCCCATCAACTGTCCCCTATCAGTCTGAATAGTTGGTACGCCCCCATCAACTGTCCCCTATCAGTCTGAATAGTTGGTACGCCCCCATCAACTGTCCCCTATCAGTGTAAAGAGTTGGTCCTCTCTCTTCAGCTGTCTCAGAACTGTCTCCACAGTCACATGAAATCCAGGCTCTGTCCACAGGTGTCTTTTCTTTTTCTCCCACCTGACTGCGCCGGTATTGAGGTATTAAGACACGCTGAACCCCTCTGACTGCTGTCTTTTTGCCAGCCACAACCAGCGCATATCCAACATCAGTCGAGAAGAGGCTGTCAGGTTACTGCGCTCCACTAGGATGTCCCGAGCTCAGTCTGAAGGCGCGTACTTCTCCTCTGCTTTCTTCGACTGTGACTACCCGAGGTACACCAGTGTCTCTGTGAAGTCCCCGTCGGCCATGTTGTGGGTTTTTTCCTCTGTACTCGTCTGTATGACTCGTCTGTATGACTCGTCTGTATGACACGTTGTCATTGTGATCGGCGATGGGCGATATCCGATTCTGGACGGAGCAAGTCATCGCATCTCTGCTCCGCTTGTGTTGTTCTAAATCACACAACCACCTTCATATTACTATGTGATATTAAGGTGTCACCGATCTCCAGCGTCTCTACATCTGTGTGATGTATGGAGATCTGTGTTGTCTCATTCCTGGTCCTAAGAAGTCAAAACATGTCTGTGATCCATATGTTGTCCTCTTGTGAATCGATGCTTGTCCAGTGTTGAGAGCACAGAAGCTCAACTCGGCTCCTAATTTATGGGCTGCATCAAGCAACAAGGACGTCAGCTTCTCTTGGTAAAGATCGTATCTTTACTAATGCATGGCTATCTATAGAAACATCCCTTGTGGCAAATCTCATTATTACCGCGTTAGCTGTTTTTCTGATGATGGCAATTGATCTGCTTGGCATTCTTCCTTGGTCCTCACCAAATATGTTGGTAAGGTCACAAACATTTAATTGTGTTTTGCCAAGAGCCAGAACCTCATGCTGACTGTAGGAGGGAATGTTTGTTTCATCGGTTTAGACTCGGAACGATTCTTTCTCGTTAAGACTGTGTGTTGTGGGCAGCTGAGTCTGCCAGGCCTGTGGTGGCACTGGTTCAGGTTACCGCAGGTGTGTGTGCCAGGCCTGTGGTGGCATGGGTTCAGGTTTCCGCAGGTGTGTGTGCCAGGCCTGTGGTGGCACTGGTTCAGGTTTCCGCAGGTGTGTGTGCCAGGCCTGGAGTTGTAATGTTGCCAGCTCAACAGGGCCTCCCAGCATTCTGATGCAGCACAAATGTTCCTTATATAGTTTGCTATACTGTAGACCAGAGTCCTACGGGTAATGATATTAACTACTGGGTTTTACAGGGGATACTGGGTTTTACAGGAGATACTGGGTTTTACAGGAGATACTGGGTTTTACAGGAGATACTGGGTTTTACAGGAGATACTGGGTTTTACAGGAGATACTGGGTTTTACAGGAGATACTGGGTTTTACAGGAGATACTGGGTTTTACAGGGGATACTGGGTTTTACAGGAGATACTGGGTTTTACAGGAGATACTGGGTTTTACAGGAGATACGGGGTTTTACAGGAGATACTGGGTTTTACAGGAGATACTGGGTTTTACAGGGAGGAGTCCGTTTTTCAGAAGAGTAGTGAGCATTTCGAACACATGGCTTCTCAACGACCCCCTGTAGGGAAACTGTAAATAGCTCATAAAAGACAGGCTGTGGATTCTTTCCTCCAGAAGAAAAACGACCAGGTCTCATAAGCAGTGTGACTATGAATGTGTCACCACACGAGTGTGGGCCTGACAGAGTTTGTGTCTGTCTGCTTGGAGACTGGCTGGGTGATAAATGTCTGCATGAACCCAGGTACTTAACAGGACAGGAGGACACAACAGAGGTTACTGTCACTCCCATTCTGAACCTGGACATTTTCTTTCTTCTGTGGCCGAGACTGAGAGAGAGACTCCTTACTCAGTACTCTGGTGCCTTTAAGCTGAACTAGAGACTGAGTATTCTATCAAGAGAGTACTTTTGGACGTTGAAGTGGGTATATACTGTATATATATTTATATGTATTTATATATGATGGGAGTAGGACAATGATTCCCACAGTATTACCACAGCAATCGTATAATAATTATTCAGAATTTTTCTGAGGTAGCAGGTTTGTGTGTTTGTGTTTAAGGTACCAGGTACCAGGTTTGTGTGTACGGTACCAGGTACCAGGTTTGTGTTTACGGTACCAGGTACCAGGTTTGTGTTTACTGTACCAGGTACCAGGTTTGTGTTTACGGTACCAGGTACCAGGTTTGTGTGTACGGGTACCAGGTAGCAGGTTTGTGTGTACGGTACCAGGTACCAGGTTTGTGTGTACGGTACGGAGTTTAAATCCCATGGGAATATTCCTGAATGAGAGCATATTACAGTTATTCATCACAATATACAAATATTATTTTAGATAACAGATCATTACAATCCAGACCATAACATTTCCTGGATATATCGACCTGAGAGTAGTCCACTAATGATGACATCACTGTTAAAGGCAACATAAGGTAATTTAATGGCTAATCAAGAAGCAGCGTTTGGGATTGGCTATCCTGCAACACCGAGAGTGACCGCTATTGTGATTGGCTGAGGTGAAACAGCGTGCAGGAAGTTTAGCCTCTGCTGGACAACACTTTTTGACTGTGCTAACACCATGTTCTCACTATTTGACTGTGCTAACACCATGTTCTCACTATTTGACTGTGCTAACACCATGTTCTCACGATTTGACTGTGCTAACACCATGTTCTCACTATTTGACTGTGCTAACACCATGTTCTCACTATTTGACTGTGCTAACACCATGTTCTCACGATTTGACTGTGCTAACACCATGTTCTCACTATTTGACTGTGCTAACACCATGTTCTCACTATTTGACTGTGCTAACACCATGTTCTCACTATTTGACTGTGCTAACATCATGTTCTCATTATTTGACTGTGCTAACACCATGTTCTCACTATTTGACTGTGCTAACACCATGTTCACACTATTTGACTGTGCTAACACCATGTTCTCACTATTTGACTGTGCTAACACCATGTTCTCACGATTTGACTGTGCTTGCACTATGTTATCAGTGTCTGATGACAACTGACCTCTGGTCAAAATATTGTATTTTACACACAATTAATATACAAGGAATTTAATTTTGGATTTGCACTGACTCTGAATAAATCGTTGTATATCTAATTGTTGTGATAACATAGTAAACTGATCATCGTCAAAGCATGATATCAGTTAATAGTTCTTGTTGCTTATGAAAATGCATACAGAAGAATTTAAAGAATTTAATGTAACATATTTTTATTTTACACATTACTGTGTGGCTACATATTTTTCTAATAATGTGATTAAATTCCATATTTTTTTCCAAATGCCTCAAGGACCAAAAATAGTTTCTGTTAGATTTGAAAATGGAACGATGGTTGTCAGCATTCTTACGCTAGTACAGTACAGGAACTGAGTGAACCAGATTAGATCTTTATTGTCATCAAACAGTACAAGTACAGTACAACAAAATACAGTTTGCATCCAACCAGAAAATGCAATAAGAGCAGTACAAAAATGGAACGCAGGAAAGTGTGTCAATGTGCCAATGTGCAAATGTGCCGATGTGTGAGAGATTAAGGAAAATGTAAAAATGTGCAATTGACATGTAAATGTACAGGTGTGCAGTTTTAAGAGCCTCTCAGCCAGTCAGCCAGCCAGTCAGCCAGCCTGCCAGCCAGCCAGCCATCCACAGCACCTCAGATGAGGGCCATCTAGTCCACTCCCAGTCCCCTCATGTCTCCCTTCGTCCCCCTGTTTTGGTGGGCTTCAACAGGTCCCTCTGGATGCCAGCCTGTGTGGAACCAGACCATGCAGCCCTGTGCTGTATCATATCATCAAGTCATCATCAGCTGTTCCTTCTCTCATGAACGTTTTGCAGGAACCATGGAGCTGTGGACAGACACGAGTATCACAGCAGGTCCAGGTCAGCTGACCAGCGTCCAGCGTTAGAACGCACCACCACCGCCACCACCACCCGCTCGCGGTCCACAGAACGACCCGACTCCGCCCTAATGAGGTCCATGCCGTCTTTACCCTCCGGACGCTCCGCCCCTTCCTCACCTGCCTTAACGAGGTGACCAGACGAGAGGCTACGGGAGGCTGGTGTCCCTTTAAATCAGAGGCGGGGCTCAGCGGGGCCCAATCACTTTCTGTTCCGGCCAATCCAATGAGCCCTCCCTCTGATTTCTCCTCCCATCTCTGCATAGCTGCTGCCCCACTAATCCAGAGAGCCACACCCACCCCCATCTGCCTGCCTCACTGCAACCAATCCCAACCACCCACCCAGCATCCAATCAGCATCCAAAGCAGCTCTTACACTTTAAAATGTTCTTCCTCCTCCTCCTGAAGCTACAAGCGGCGCTGCATTTGTCCTTCCCATTCCAGAGTGCTAGTAGACGGAATAGAAATAATTATGATTTGGCCCACATGACATATACCTGTATAGTATTGAAGTACTTGTATTGTATAGAAGTACTTCTACTTGTGCAGTACACCAGTGATGGGCCTCCATTGTGCTTCTTTACTAACAGTACCTGCTAGTATTATTGACCTTTTCTTTCTTTTGGTTTTTGGTTTCAACCGTCTGTAGACCATGAGATGGCCTGGTCATGTGGCTCTACATGGTGTGAAGGCCCATGGGTGACCTCATGGCTTTATTATTATTCATCATGGGTGACCTCATGGCTTTATTTTTATTCATCATGGGTGACCTCATGGCTTTATTATTATTCATCATGGGTGACCTCATGGCTTTATTATTATTCATCATGGGTGACCTCATGGCTTTATTTTTATTCATCATGGGTGACCTCATGGCTTTATTTTTATTCATCATGGGTGACCTCATGGCTTTATTTTTATTCATCATGGGTGACCTCATGGCTTTATTTTTATTCATCATGGGTGACCTCATGGCTTTATTCTCAGCTTGACAAGTGATCAAGTGAAACATGCCATTTATAACTCACATCACCTTTGTTGCAGATGCCAAACAAAACTGATGCTACATTATTTCTATCATGTCATGTGCCAAATGCCATCTGCTTCACCAACAGGTAGATGCTACCAGATTAAAAAAACAAGATTATTTTTAAAAACAGGGTTTTTAAAAAAAACGTTTTTTTAAGACCGATTTTATGAATTCATCGAAATCTGTCACCAATCCGTCAGCAGCTCCCCAAATGGGCTGTGATTATACACGTGTATTATATCATATTTTATCGAAAACGTTCATTTATGGAAAATATGATCACAGTACAGCTTCTGGAGCAGAGTACTGTTCACACATGTTCACACTGGAGCAGAGTGATGTTCACACTGGAGCAGAGTGATATTCACACATGTTCACACTGGAGCTGAGTGATGTTCACACTGGAGCAGAGTGATATTCACACATGTTCACACTGGAGCAGAGTGATGTTCACACTGGAGCAGAGTGATATTCACACATGTTCACACTCGAGCAGAGTGATATTCACACATGTTCACACTGGAGCAGAGTAATATTCACACATGTTCACACTGGAGCAGAGTGATGTTCACACTGGAGCAGAGTGATATTCACACATGTTCACACTGGAGCAGAGTGATTTTCACACTGGAGCAGAGTGATATTCATACATGTTCACACTGGAGCATAGTGATATTCACACATGTTCACACTGGAGCAGAGTGATATTCACACATGTTCACACTGGAGCAGAGTGATTTTCACACTGGAGCATAGTGATATTCACACATGTTCACACTGGAGCAGAGTGATATTCACACATGTTCACACTGGAGCAGAGTGATGTTCACACTGGAGCAGAGTAATATTCACAAATGTTCACACTGGAGCAGAGTGATATTCACACATGTTCACACTGGAGCAGAGTGATGTTCACACTGGAGCAGAGTGATATTCACACATGTTCACACTGGAGCAGAGTGATGTTCACACTGGAGCAGAGTGATATTCACACATGTTCACACTGGAGCAGAGTGATGTTCACACTGGAGCAGAGTGATATTCACACATGTTCACACTGGAGCAGAGTGATGTTCACACTGGAGCAGAGTGATATTCACACATGTTCATACTGGAGCAGAGTGATATTCACACATGTTCACACTGGAGCAGAGTGATATTCACACATGTTCATACTGGAGCAGAGTGATATTCACACATGTTCACACTGGAGCAGAGTGATATTCACACATGTATATATGTGAGGGCGTATATATTATGTGTTTGATACAATCTGGCTTCCTGTTTCATTTATTTCCTTCCTGTTTCACATATTACCCCTCAACCCGTTTGTTTGTAAAGTTTTGTTAACGTTTTTTTAACCAGCCTCAAACCATCCTCTCTTCTAACACAACAAAGCAAAGCACGCTGGGAAATGTACCGTTACTGCTTGACTGGGGCCTTCCAACCAATCATGGTCAGCTCTGTGTCTGACAACTGGCTCACCCGGACTATACCATTTTATGTCCCCCCCCATAGGGCGAACCCGCACAGTGGATCGGCCCAAACCAGTCCCACCAGTACCCCCATGTCGGACAGGAGAGGAGGTCGACAACTGCCACAGCTTCCACCCGTCGGGACCAAAGGCAGAAGTAAGTAGCCATCTTGATTATTTCCGCTCGACCTCTCAGTGACCTCACCGGCAGCCTGGTTCACTTGGTTTTGTTGGACAACACCTCAACAACATTTCTTCTCATTGGTTCCTTCATTTGGAACAGATGGGATGTTCGTATAAGCACTTGAATGTCAATTAATTACTTGGAATGCTTTGTCTCGGTATGGCATCGTAGCAAGTCTATTTCCGGACGAAAAACGAGTTGGAAAATGTTTCGTTGATTACTGTCAATGGTTCTTTGTGGTAAGTTGCTTGTCAATGACAGAGCTTGGCTCAGAGTGTCTAGACTGTACGACCACTACTAAGCTCTGTCTGTTTCTTTACGTCCTGTTTATTTCTGTCTGGAGTGTTTCTCGTCTGAACCAGGTTCGCTGTCCTGGTGAAGATTTACAGAGTTAGGCTCTGATATCAGTGATATGTTTTCTGTTGTTTTTATTTCAACATAACTGCTCGCTTCTGTTTTGAAGATGGAGAAGGAACAGAGCTTATTGAAGGTCGGTAACTCAGAGTGTGAGGTTGGACTTTCAGAGGTGGTGGGCTTCACACGCTGGCCGTAGCTTCTGTCCCTCTCTGATTGGCTGAACCTCTCTGCCATACCTGGGGACCTGTTCAGCGGGGCGGGGCTGGAAATAAACGTGTTTTATTGGACCGGTTCACAGTGACAATCCCTGATTCGCTGTATTTTAATAGGTTGTGACCCCTACTGAACGTTGCCATGGTTACGGTAGGGCAGACAGTGTGATGTCCAGCCAGACAGTGTGATGTCCAGACAGACAGTGTGATGTCCAGACAGACAGTGTGATGTCCAGACAGACAGTGTGATGTCCAGACAGACAGACAGTTGCTTATGTCATGGGTCTCAGACAGAATTGTGTCTTAGTCTGTTTAGATTCATTGGCATGAATAAGTGCTACTCTTTGCTCCTCCGTGTTAGTTTAACTCTCCCCAAAATGTTCTAAAGTTGTGAAAGAACATGCCACCTCCTGTAACTGGTTGGTGATGGCAGGAAGGAAATGGCCGGGAGTTTGCTGTGAGGGTGGTGACCGGAGAGGGAGAGCCACGGGAGAGGTAGAAAGTGGGCGCATGTGACAGAGGGAGAGAGTGAGCGCAAGGGAGTGTGAGGTACAGAGATATGGGGGAGACAGAGGGGGGGGGGGCAGGAAGTGAGAGGTACAGAGATATGGGGGAGACAGAGGGAGAGAGTGAGCACCAGGGAGTGAGAGGTACAGAGATATGGGGGAGACAGAGAGGGGGAGGGAGGGCAGGGAGTGAGAGGTACAGAGATATGGGGGAGACAGAGGGAGAGAGTGAGCGCCAGGGAGTGAGAGGTACAGAGATATGGGGAGACAGAGGGAGAGAGTGAGCGCCAGGGAGTGAGAGGTACAGAGATATGGGGGAGACAGAGGGGGAGGGGGGCAGGGAGTGAGAGGTACAGAGATATGGGGGAGCCAGAGGGGGGGCAGGGAGTGAGAGGTACAGAGATATGGGGGAGACAGAGGGGGGAGGGTAGGGAGTGAGAGGTACAGAGATATGGGGGAGACAGTGGGGGGAGGGTAGGGACCTCTGTCGCAGCAGAAAGAAAGCCCAGGCACTGCTGGAGAACTTGTCAAAGCACTTCCAGAACTCATTTGTCATTGTCAGAACCAATGAGCACTCCTCTCCTCCAGCCCCTCCCCCTCGCTCTCCATCACTCCCTCCCCCTCGCCCTCCATCTCTCCCTCGCCCTCCATCTCTCCCTCTATCTCTCATCCTGTTCTGTCTCTCTCTCTCTCTCTCTCTCCATCTCTCCCTCTCTCTCCATCTCTCCCTCTCTCTCATCCTGTTCTGTCTCTCTCTCTCTCTCCATCTCTCCCTCCCCCTCCATCTCTCATCCCGTTCTGTCTCTCTCTCTCTCTCTCTCCATCTCTCCCTCCATCTCTCATCCCATTCTGTCTCTCTCTCTCTCCATCTCTCCCTTTCTCTCCATCTCTCTCTCATCCTGTTCTGTCTCTCTCTCTCTCCATCTCTCCCTCCCCCTCCATCTCTCATCCCGTTCTGTCTGTCTCTCTCTCGGTCTCTTTACTCCCCCTGCCCCCCCATCAGTGATAATATCAGCGGGGGAGGTGTTGTAATGTATTGATCTGGCCCTTGGCTGATGCTCCCTCAGGTCCTTACAGTAGGATGCTGCCAGGGCTTTATGTAATGTGGCTCTAATGCTGCTGTTTCTGCATGTGGTGCTGAACCATGAAGATTGGGCTGGGCTAGATAGGACTGGGGGCTGGGCTAGATGGGACTGGGGACTGGGCTAGATGGGACTGGGGACTGGGCTAGATGGGACTGGGGACTGGGCTAGATAGGACTGGGGACTGGGCTAGATAGGACTGGGGACTGGGCTAGATAGGACTGGGGACTGGGCTAGATAGGACTGGGGACTGGGCTAGATAGGACTGGGGACTGGGCTAGATAGGACTGGGGGCTGGGCTAGATAGGACTGGGGGCTGGGCTAGATAGGACTGGGGGCTGGGCTAGATAGGACTGGGGGCTGGGCTAGATAGGACTGGGGGCTGGGCTAGATAGGACTGGGGGCTGGGCTAGATAGGACTGGGGGCTGGGCTAGATAGGACTGGGGGCTGGGCTAGATAGGACTGGGGGCTGGGCTGGGCTAGATGGGACTGGGGGCTGGGCTGGGCTAGATGGGACTGGGGGCTGGGCTAGATGGGACTGGGGGCTGGGCTGGGCTAGATGGGACTGGGGGCTGGGCTAGATGGGACTGGGCTAGATGGGATTGGGGGCTGGGCTGGGCTAGATGGGACTGGGGGCTGGGCTAGATGGGACTGGGGGCTGGGCTAGATGGGACTGGGGGTTGCCATTTTTGAGTGACAGAAATGAAAGCAGATCATGTGATCACTGTCCAAGTCAGGTGACACCACTATGTTTCCATCAAGACGAACACCATCCATGTTGCTGCACGATATTGGTGACTGTTGGATTTGAATTGATCAGTGTTTCGTTTAACCAGTTCTATTGATCTGATATTGGTGACTGTTGGAGAGTCCCTTCTGGGTTCTGGATCAACACGGGATCTTAGGCTTTCTGAGTAGCTAACAAAAACCCACCGGGCGAAGCTACTGTGTTCCCAAACGTGGTTTTCGTAAACCTATGTTTGTTTTTGTTTCTTGTTTGAAATAGTTTAAAGCCTAGTTAGTCTTCTAGCTTTGATGCTTTAGCCTTAAACCATTTGATATCTAATCATCACTATCCGTTGTTGTCATTGTTGGTCTTTGGTTCCACCCCTTGGTCCATCACAAGGATTATGTGAGGTTCCAGAGGACCACACACGTGACCCTTGCCCTCTAGAGCAGTGCAAGCAGGAGCTAGGTGTGTTTTTCGGCGTGTGTGAGTTGGTGTGTTTCAGAGCATCCTTTTGGACTGTCAACTATGACCTGTTTGTATCTGCCTGTCTCCTGGACTCACAGCTGTGCATCTGGTTTCAATTCCTCATGTACTCGGTGACTTAAGCTGCACTTGATTTCATTTGGCAGATACGGTAGAAACCAATGGTTTAGTTTTAAAACAATGCAAACACTCAACTAATTAAAATGCACCTCAAATGTGAACAGCTTGTTCCAGACAGACAATATTTCTGTTCTACCAAAATACACCCCCAAAGCTTAAACCAAACAATGACATGTCGATAATTTCTCCAGTCAGTACTGTATTTTCCAGTCAGTACTGTATTTCTCCAGTCAGTACTGTATTTTCCAGTCAGTACTGTATTTCTCCAGTCAGTACTGTATTTTCCAGTCAGTACTGTATTTCTCCAGTCAGTACTGTATTTTCCAGTCAGTACTGTATTTCTCCAGTCAGTACTGTATTTTCCAGTCAGTACTGTATTTCTCCAGTCAGTACTGTATTTTCCAGTCAGTACTGTATTTTCCAGTCAGTACTGTAGTGTACAAAAGTACTAGCCTGCTTTGGCAGGAGCAGATTTTCCCTACTGGTCTCTGTTTCTCTCAGAGGCTTCATACTGGTCTCTGTTTCTCTTAGAGGTTTCCTACTGGTCTCTGTTTCTCTCATAGGCTTCATACTGGTCTCTGTTTCTCTTAGAGGTTTCCTACTGGTCTCTGTTTCTCTCATAGGCTTCATACTGGTCTCTGTTTCTCTTAGAGGTTTCCTACTGGTCTCTGTTTCTCTCATAGGCTTCATACTGGTCTCTGTTTCTCTTAGAGGTTTCCTACTGGTCTCTGTTTCTCTCATAGGTTTCATACTGGTCTCTGTGTCTCTCAGAGGTTTCATTCTGGTCTCTGTGTCTCTCAGAGGTTTCATTCTGGTCTCTGTTTCTCTCAGAGGTTTCCTACTGGTCTCTGTTTCTCTCAGAGGTTTCCTACTGGTCTCTGTTTCTCTCAGAGGTTTCCTACTGGTCTCTGTTTCTCTTCATCTATCTGTATGTTCATTCACTCTTCTGAGGGATGCTGCTAGTATAGTATATATTGAGTGTGCAGCTACTGGTATATGACTACTGGTATATGACTACTGGTATATGACTACTGGTATATGACTACTGGTATATGACTACTAGTATATGACATACATGGAAACCTACAGTAAGTCTTCTGTGTGATACTTTTACTGTACAGTATCATGGTAAGGAAATATACAGTCAATCTGTACGATTCTTTCTCTCCCTGCAAATAAAGCACTAACTATACTGTTTCATGACACTCCACGGTATCAGTGATACAGGAAGCTGTGTGACGGAGGCTACATCTATACATGTGTTCAGTCTCTGTGTTGCTGTTGACTTGCTTACGTGTGTGAGTGTGTTCTTACACCTGTGTTGGCATGCAAACACGTGTGTGTGTGTGTGTGTGTGTGTGTGTGTGTGTGTGTGTGTGTGTGTGTGTGTGTGTGTGTCTGTGTGTGCTGCGTGTGCATGCAGTGTATCCGTGTTCCATGATGTCACATTTCCATGATGTCACACAGCTCCATCTGTCTCTCACTCTGGTCCAGACTGTGATGAGAGGCCTCAGCTAAACCCACCTGTGAATGGAAGAAAAGGCAAGTGTCCTCAGGAGATGGATATGTGGGGGGTGCTGTGTCCTCAGGAGATATGTGGGGGTGATGTGTCCTCAGGAGATGGATATGTGGGGGTGATGTGTCCTCAGGAGATGGATATGTGGGGGTGCTGTGTCCTCAGGAGATATGTGGGGGTGATGTGTCCTCAGGAGATGGATATGTGGGGGTGATGTGTCCTCAGGAGATAGATATGTGGGGTGTGCTGTGTCCTCAGGAGATGGATATGTGGGGGGGGGGGGGTGATGTGTCCTCAGGTGATGGATATGTGGGGGGTGGGGGGTGATGTGTCCTCAGGAGATGGATATGTGGGGGTGATGTGTCCTCAGGAGATGGATATGTGGGGGTGATGTGTCCTCAGGAGATATGTGGGGGTGGGGGGTGATGTGTCCTCAGGAGATGGATATGTGGGGGGTGGGGGGTGATGTGTCCTCAGGAGATATGTGGGGGTGGGGGTGCTGTGTCCTCAGGAGATGGATATGTGGGGGGTGATGTGTCCTCAGGAGATGGATATGTGGGGGGTGATGTGTCCTCAGGAGATGGATATGTGGGGGTGATGTGTCCTCAGGAGATGGATATGTGGGGGTGCTGTGTCCTCAGGAGATGGATATGTGGGGGTGATGTGTCCTCAGGAGATGGATATGTGGGGGTGATGTGTCCTCAGGAGATGGATATGTGGGGGGTGGGGGGTGATGTGTCCTCAGGAGATAGATATGTGGGGGTGATGTGACCTCAGGAGATAGATATGTGGGGGTGATGTGTCCTCAGGAGATGGATATGTGGGGGTGGGGGGTGATGTGTCCTCAGGAGATGGATATGTGGGGGGGTGGGGGGTGATGTGTCCTCAGGAGATGGATATGTGGGGGGTGGAGGGGTGATGTGTCCTCAGGAGATGGATATGTGGGGGTGGGGGGTGCTGTGTCCTCAGGAGATGGATATGTGGGGGGGGGGGGTGATGTGTCCTCAGGAGATGGATATGTGGGGGGTGATGTGTCCTCAGGTGATGGATATGTGGGGGGGTGGGGGGGGTGATGTGTCCTCAGGAGATGGATATGTGGGGGTGATGTGTCCTCTGGAGATGGATATGTGGGGGTGATGTGTCCTCAGGAGATGGATATGTGGGGGTGATGTGTCCTCAGGAGATGGATATGTGGGGGTGATGTGTCCTCAGGAGATGGATATGTGGGGGTGGGGGGTGATGTGTCCTCAGGTGATGGATATGTGGGGGGTGGAGGGGTGATGTGTCCTCAGGAGATGGATATGTGGGGGGGTGATGTGTCCTCAGGAGATGGATATGTGGGGGGTGATGTGTCCTCAGGAGATAGATATGTGGGGGGGTGGAGGGGTGATGTGTCCTCAGGAGATGGATATGTGGGGGGTGATGTGTCCTCAGGTGATGGATATATGTTCAGCCCCCATCACAAATCATGAGCCAAACAGTTAAACAGATAGAAATATGAAGGCTAAAATTTCAACATGATTTAGTATTGTTTGTATTTCCCAGATGTAGGGACCTCTGTGCTGGACGAGTGTGTTTCTACCAGGCACCTCACCTGACCACCTGTCTAAATTAGTCCAATTAATTATGAGCTATATTCAAAAGGCCTAAACCAGGGTTTCCTAGCTCTGCTGTAGCCTGTAGCACGGTGCTTATTGTGCTCTACTTTTATACTGCCAGTACCACTACTGGCCAGCAGATGGAGCAGAGTTCACAAATCATTTGTAAGGAACTGTCCGTAACAGAAGTCCTGAACTAGGCAGCTGTGACCTCTTACCCATCACTCGGGTTTGTATCACAATTCGAACTCCACATTAAACTACCCTGTATACGCTACAGATGAATGACAAACTGCTGTCATTGTCTCTTAGTGTAGAAGTTGAATCAGCTTTGCTTGGCTGAGTGTAAAATGTAAATGTGTTCTGTTAAGGAGTACTGGGGGGCAGGAAGTGGGAACCACTGATTTAGCAAACACTCCTATCCACACCTAAAGTAGTGACTGTCTACATTGTCATACTTTTTTCTATATAATACATTCAATGTTTACTTAAATACAACCCATCTTTGCTAGTCGTTACTAAACGTAATAGTCCACATTGATTGGTCCATCGCCCGTGACGCTTGATATAATTGGTTGTTTGTGTCTATAACCCCTTAGCCAATCATTAACATCTTTACACATAAGCTTCACAGGACAGCCCGCGTTTCCTAGGTGACAGTTAGGAGGTTTATTGGTGTGTTCCTCAGTGCACTGTTTTCATGCAGAGCGAGGGAGAGAGAGGGGGAAGAGAGGAAGGGAGAGAGAGGGGGAAGAGAGAGAGAGAGAGGGAAGAGAGAGGAGAAGGGACAGAGCGAGGGAGAGAGAGAGGGAGTGAGAGGGAAGAGGGAGAGTGAGGGAAGAGAGAGGAGAGGGGAGTGAGGGAAGAGAGAGAGAGAGAGTCTATTAGTTAATGACCAGTCCTTTCATGATTCAAGTTGAAAACATGTATCTTAGCTCTCAGGTTTGGTAAGCAGATGTACAGGTTAAACAGATACAGACATTACCAAAGGTTTAAAACCATGTAAAGTATCCTGGTCAATGTTTAAATGGTAAAGGTCAAAGGTTATGCCCATTACATTAACACAAAAAGGAAACATTGTATTTGGCACATTTACACAACAACTACGTATTTAGGTAGTGTGTGTGTGTGTGTGTGTCTGTTTATTAACAGTTTTTATCTATTAACTGTGTGTCTGTCTGTGTGTGTGGGTGTCTGTCTCTCTCTCTGTCTGTTGACTGTCTGTCTGTTGATTGTCTGTGTGTGTGTGTTTGCATGTGTCTGTCTGTTGACTATTTGTCTGTTAACTGTCTGTCTGTGTGTGTGTGTGTGTGTGTTTGTCTGTCTCTCTGTCTGTTGACTCTTTGTCTGTTGACTGTTTGTTTGTTTGTGTGTGTGTCTGTCGTTGCTCAACCACAGAGGTGACATGGGAGGACCAGCAGAAAGGTCTTAATGACTCTGTGTCTGATGGAGGGACACAGATGATGGCAGGTTTGTCTTGTGCCGTGGGTCCAATGGCACACTGTTTTCTGTATAGTACACAGCTTTGTCCTTTATGTAGTGTACTATATAGGGGAATGTGTTCCATTTGGGACACTCCTGGTGTGGAGACCTAATGACTTCAACTTAATCTTGGCCCCTGGGGACTGCTTTCTGGGTGGCTCTTGACCTCTGACCTCTGGTCTTTGTTTTTTTCTCTGTTATGTGCGGTGATGTGTTGCTCCATGGAGTTGATTGGTTTGGTCAGGGGTTTGTGATGTCTATCTTGTCGTTGGGTTTCTGAATCTTTAAAAAATCTCCTAACCACATGGTTTCTTTTCTTGTGTTGTACAAGACAGGTAACAGAGTTTCCAAACAAAACATGGCACCTTTGAATTTGAAATCCTGTTGTTTCTTCCGTTGAAACTAGTCTGCCAAACTTTTGTTTGGACAAATTATATCCAGTTATGTTTCTAAGTGGACTCAAACTAAAGACAATTACCTACTCAGTGTCTCTCTCTGTTCCTCAGTATCTCTCTCTGTTCCTCAGTATCTCTCTCTGTTACCCAGTATCTCTCTCTCTCTCTCTGTCACCCAGTCTCTCTGTCTCTCATGGCATGTGACTGTACTGTAGCAATATGCTGGAATCAGTGTGAATTTCAGCTGAAGCCAACATGATTCAGCCATGGTTTGCCATTATGCTGTAACAGGTACCGTCATTAACAGAGACTAAATTTGCTCAATGCTAATGTTAGCAAAACGTACTTGGCACTTTATGTTTTGCACATGTCTCAAATGGCTCACGTTAGAGGCAGTGGATACAACAGGAGAGTGTGTAGGCGTCGAGATGATCCAGGGTTTAACAAGAAAGCAGAGAGTCTTTGAGCTAGCCATTAGCACGTTAGCACGCTAGCACAGTAGCACACTAGCACGCCATGTCGTAATATATAATAACTATGCTCGTGTGAAGCCACAGGAGGACTGGCCCCTCTTCCTCTCTCCGTTCTGTTATGCAACATGATGTTCACTTGGCCGGGGATAGACAGGCAGGAACACAGCTCATCAGAACTACAGCACATTCTGTGGGCTTCCCAAGATGCAGTGGACCTATTAGAATACAATTATGTGCTGAGTAGATGGGGAAGATGCCCGCTAATTGGGAGGAACCAGTGGCTCTGAGGACCAGGAAGAATCTCAGCGTTTTCTATTGCATTACCTGTGAACTCCCAGGGGTCTAACTGGATCTACTCTCTCTTATTCTGTCTCTCTCACTCTCTCTCTCTCTCTCTCGCTCTCTCTGTTTCTCTTTGTCTCTCTCACTTTCTCTCTCGCTCTCCGTCTCTGTGCTTCTGCCTCACTCACAACAACAGCAGCACCCAAAGTGTTTCTGTGCTCTGAGGAACCTCAGTCGAATTTATTCTGTAGCTCTCTCTTCCTGTTTGTGCTGTAGCCTGTATGGCTTTGGGTGGTTGTTACTGTCCGGGACGTGTGTTGGCCTCTCCACAGTAGACCGGTCTCTCAGCAGCTGTCTTCTACCTCCACTGTCTTTCAGGGTTTCAGTCTGCTCCAACACTCTTCCTCCAACCATTAACATTCACTTTACCGTTGCAGCTCTCTTTCCTTTGGAGACACAGCAGAGCATCTTCTCCCCTCACTGCTTAGGGATAACATTACAGATCTTGACTCCAGCTTCTCCTAGCCTGCCTCCACCCTGTTCTTCTACCTGGCTGTCCATCGGTGTAATTTGTGGTGGTGTGATCTTTCTTTGTCGTGCTGTTATGGTTTCGTTTGTGTTGTTGTTGTGCTTGTTGTTTTTGCCGTCGTTTTGTCCCCCCCGCCCCAAAATCCATCAACCCCCCCCACCCCTGTGCAGCAGCCACAGTGACGGAGGGCCCTCCTCCTCTGTGATGTCACTTCCTGTCCCTGGTGTTATCCCTCTCATCTCTCGTCTGTGTGTGTGTGTGTTTGTCATATGATCCCAGAAGACCCGGATTCATCAGGTGGGAACAGCTCAGGTCTGTCCCCTATTCTTTCTTTATTCCTCCCCGTTTCACCTTGTCGCCTCCTCTTCATCGTCATCCTCCTCTTCTTCACTTCCTCCTCCTGCTGCCTTGTTTTTGTCTTTCTTGCTGATTGAACTTGTTTGATTTCTGTTTGTTTGTTTGTTTGTTGTTGTGTGTTTTACTCAGTTGGTGTGTGCTTGCGTACATCTAAGCATGCACAATCATGCATGTGGACTGCGTTCATTGTAGCATGTGTGTTGTTACGTTGTCGTACATCCTGTTACACCCAGATGGCAGACTCTGGGTCTCATTTCTTACCATTGTCTTTACAAGGCTTACAGTTGTTCAACTACAATACAAAAGTATTTCTCATAAACAGTCAAGAGCTTACAGACAGCACACAAAGTCATGTTTACATGTTTGTAGACAATCTAACGTGGATGTTGTCCTTCAATTTCTTAGCATTCCTAAAGACCTATGTTGAGCTGCGATTTGTTCCTACATCGATGTCACCTTTAATCTCATGCATGTGTTTCTCACCACAATCATATAAAAATGAACAGTGAAGAGAAACGTCTGATGATGCAGTAGGGCAGTTAGATTTACCGTTATCTGTTGGCATTCTGTGATCAAGAGATCTCTAAGGGAACTGCATAATTTGAAGACGTAATATTTCCTACATGATCTTTTTTTTATCTAGATCAGTGGTTCTCAACCTTTACATGGGACTGTACCATCAATAGGTTGCTTTGCTATGAGTACCCCTGAGGGTTTTCAATTAGCCCCTATGCAAAGTCCATGTACCCTCAGAGGACCTAGTACCCCTGGTTGGGAACCCCTGTTCTAGATGACAGGTTGAATGTGTTTAGCATGTGGCATGTTGCCGCTGCTACCTGATATGGTGATGGATGACATACTGGTGTCTGGACAAACATACTTGACCATGTAGTCAGCGCTCTCATAGATGAACAATGCTGTCTGAAATGAATGAACCCCAATATTACTGTAAAAATTACAGTAAATATTACAGTAATATTACAGTAATATTACACCACTAAACTGTGAAGTCTGGAGGATCTATAAGTCTCTGGTCCTCCGGAAAAAAGCTGTTCCAAAAATAGTGATTTCAAAATAAACGTTGTGGCTTTTAGGAAATCCTGTTTGGAAGGTTCCTGTTTGCCTCGTTTGTTCTCCTTTGACTGTGGACATCTTCCATACCAGGATTTTCCCTGTTCTAGAATATGACCTTCACTGACGGCCCTGTCTGTTCCTCAGGTGCCATGGATGTGGAGGAGAGAACCAGGCAGATGAAGATGAAGATGAACAAGTTGAAGCAGGGAACCGGGTCGGACTCCAGACTAGAAGAGGACTACCCCAAGGCAAGACTGAACCACTTAAACCATGTTAGCATTCTACTCTTTTAAACAAACTGACAGATTTAAGCTTATAGGATTTATTTATTGATTAGTTAGTTTAGGCTTACAGTAAATATTGGATTTATATATTGATTAGTTAGTTTAGGCTTACAGTAACTATAGGATTTATATATTGATTAGTTAGTTTAGGCTTACAGTAACTATAGGATTTATATATTGATTAGTTAGTTTAGGCTTACAGTAACTATAGGATTTATATATTGATTAGTTAGTTTAGGCTTACAGTAACTATAGGATTTATATATTGATTAGTTAGTTTAGGCTTACAGTAACTATAGGATTTATATATTGATTAGTTAGTTTAGGCTTACAGTAACTATAGGATTTATATATTGATTAGTTAGTTTAGGCTTACAGTAACTATAGGATTTATATATTGATTAGTTAGTTTAGGCTTACAGTAACTATAGGATTTATATATTGATTAGTTAGTTTAGGCTTACAGTAACTATAGGATTTATATATTGATTAGTTAGTTTAGGCTTACAGTAAATATTGGATTTATATATTGATTAGTTAGTTTAGGCTTACAGTAACTATAGGATTTATATATTGATTATTTAGTTCAGGCTTACAGTAAATATTGGATTTATATATTGATTAGTTAGTTAGTTAGCCTTAAATTAGTTGCTAAAGCAGAATAAAAAAGATGAACTATTGAACATATAACTGACAGGTCTATAGTATAGTCTTGACCTACAGACAGGTTTATAGTATAGTCTTGACCTACAGACAGATCTACGGTATAGTCTTGACCTAAAAATGACAAAAAACATGACTAGCGCCAACAGCCAACTAATACAGCAAAGCGCTGCAGTTTTTACAAGCTGATATGTTTAGTTATTCACTCAGCAGTGTCAACACTTTTTGTTCAACACTTTTAGAAATAAATAAATGGATGCCTTCGTCGTTAATATCAGCGCTTTGGGTGTTCTTTAATATAGGCTTATATTTCATGTGTTCTGGTTTTATGGCCGCAGAAACATGAATTGGGGCATTGGTCAGGAATTACTTAGGGAAATGTGATTTTTTTTTAGATCAGCTGAAAGCTTGTGTCCTTTTCTAATATTGCCTTTGAGGGATGGAGGTTAATAAAGGACTAAGACTGTATTATTTGTCTCCGTTCACTGAGACTGACCAGATGCAGTCACCATAAAATACAAAACAAGCTGTACTATTATTATGTAGTCAATCAGCAGTGGCTGACAAAACAAATGTAAGAAATTATCTATTACCTGTCTGGTATATTAATTTTGTTAATACAGCTGAAACGTCATCTTTATATGTGTTTACCTGTATATCACATATGTACCATATATTACATATTAGGGATGCACCGAAATGAAAATTCTTGGCCGAAACCGAAAACCGAAAAAGAGGAAACCAAGACCGAAAACCGAAAACCGAAACACCGAAATAAATTATGCCAATTATTAGTACCATTGCATTTATGGATATGAGGCACCAAGGGCGTAGGTTTGGTCTCAGCTTCGGTGGGGACATCTCTCCCCCCTCATCCGGCAAGTGAACTTTTACTGAGAATAATGTGATTATTTTTGCGTTTAGTTGAGACAATAGCCTGTTGCTTTTAGATGGTAATGCTGTTTGTCAGATTCAATATATTGTAGCAACCCTGGTGGTGCCACTACTCCGCCCCTACTAATGGGATATCCCAAATAGGCCACATTACATAAGCAAAATATACACAGGAAACATTTCCAGTGTTTATTGTGACTGCAAGATTCTAATATATGGGGTATGTATTAACAGAAAGCACTGGTAACTTTACCGTTGTCTTCAGTCACTCTCCTGTGTACTTATAGCGTGTCAGATAACTCCCCTCCCCTAGGTTTTTTAGCCAATCAAATTACGGCGTTTCTAGTACCGTACCGGCTCTGCGGTCGGAATTGACCCAAATCGCTTCACAAACTCATAACGGAGTTCGCTAAAATATTAATGGGGACAATTTAGTCATGTTAAAATGTTGTTGGGGACATGTCCCCAGCGTCCCCCCCTAAACCTACGCCCATGTGAGGCACTTTCTTGCAGGATTTCACTGAACATATCAGACAACGAGGGTGCATGCCCCTCATCTAGTGCAGAGACAAGTCTTTTTTTCTGCGCTCTGATCTCCGTGCGCTGCTGCTCCGTGCGCTGCTGCTCCGTGCCCTACTGCTCCGTGCGCTACTGCTCCGTGCCCTACTGCTCCGTGCCCTACTGCTCCGTGCCCTACTGCTCCGTGCCCTACTGCTCCGTGCCCTACTGCTCCGTGCCCTACTGCTCCGTGCCCTGCTGCTCCGTGCCCTACTGCTCGGTGCGCTATTTCTCCGTCTCCACGCGGGTTCTCCGCATCCATCGCCGCCTGGATCATTTCTCGTGCGCGCTGCTTTATTTCTGCATCCAAGTAATGGTCTTTATAACGCGGATCAAGTACAGTCGCGATGAAGTGCAGAGGATCCGAATAGATCACAACATATTTCGGCCGTATTGTTTCGGTGATAAAAGTGTTTCGGCCGAAAACCGAAAATGCCCTTTTGGGCCATTTTCGCCCGAAAATTTTCGGTGGCCGAATATTCGGTGCATCCCTATTACATATGTTTCAGTTACATATTACAAACATACAACATACATTTGCCAAACTCCTACCTGTCTATTAACACTAGATGTGAACATTTTATTACCTTCTAATGTTGATAACATGTTCTTAGTGGATATTATAGTAGACCTTTTGTATACAAACATATAAACACATAAAATGTTCAGTTAATGTGTACATACCGGCCCCCAGCATGGTGCTGTGAGCAGCGTTCCCAAACCCCCTGTAACATCTGAACAACACGTTCTTCGAGACACCCACTCTGGCCCTATTCAATGTTTGACAAGCCCCAGGTACAAGAACACATGCATGGGGTTTTATAGTCACCCTCTGAATTCCTGGTATGTAACCGTGACTGTGTCCAGAGTCATCCAGACAGTCTAGTGAAGTGGAGTGTGTTTATAAAGTGAGTCTCTGGTTGAGAAGGGCCCTGAACACAGCCTTATAAGTCAAAGTATGTCCTTCCTGTCCTGTGTTTCTCACAGGTGTGTGGAATGAGAACCACTACCATAGACGAGACTAAGCATGTGTTAGCTTGATAGTTCTGGAAATAGCAGGTAGACGACAACAGATGTGTCACGTTTGTTGCTCATAACATGCAAGGAACCAAGTTATTAATGTAACGTTCCACTTCACACACAGATAGGTGCAATCTATTTCTTTGCGTACATAGTTTTTTTAACTGTTACATAAGGAATACCAAAAATACTTTAATTTGCTAATTTTCTTATACCAAGTTATTTAAAAATTGTTTTCTATTCGTTAACGCTATTATGGCTCAGTATTAATCAACCGTATACTTTATTTTCTAGCTTTTTTATCCTTTTTAACATAAAAAGTTACTTGACTATCATATTTTTTATTTTTTTCATTACTTCAGCTTTTGGACAATTGCATATTAGATGTTAGGTGTAACATTTTCTCTGTTATATACTGTGATGAATACATTTTTATCCACATGAAGATATTTTTGGTAAGAGACCACTTAAGATTATAGTTTAATATTTACATTGCAAATATGTACAACTACATTTCTACATTGCATATATATATATATATATATATATATATATCGGCCAAACTGACCCAAGAGACTACCAGAAATGAACCTGTGTAATCATTTATATTCCCAGTTTTGTGCGCTGACTGATGTTGCGTGTTTCTCCTCAGCGAGGTTCTGACAACCTGTCAGCTAAATCATCGGACAGTGATGTAAGCGACGTGTCCGCTGTGTCCAGAACCAGCAGTGCATCTCGGTTCAGTAGCACGAGCTACATGTCTGTCCAATCAGAAAGACCCAGAGGAAACAAGAAGATCAGGTAGGAAACAGAACGAGGGTAGCCCTTCTGTTGCTTTCATACTACAGGTATGGGCAAACCCCAAACACCCGGAACATTTCATCTGACTAAAGATGCCAAGTCCAGACGTTTTCCACAATGAAAACTCGTTTTGACTTGGTTCCTTAACTTGATGTGGAAATCCACAGCTAGTATTGTGCTATTTCCTGCTGGCTAGTGAGTTCAGGTTTGGCTCCGTGAAGGTTGACCTGGAGTTAAATGTTTGAACTCCACTGCGTCCGGTTGGGGCGTGTCCTCATCTGCAAACTCATAACATTGTTGAGCAAACTAGTGTTAATGAAACACAACAGAAACACACATGCACGGCTCTGGATGGTCACGGCAGCAGCTTGTCATTACGTCTGTCCGTTTTCTTTCGCTGATGTCGTATGTTAGCTTTTTTGTTCATTGTTCACGTTGTTTCTGCGGTTTTATTTGACATTATTTCCTGTCTGCTTTGCATGTGTCATCTGTTTGCTTTTGTTGCATCCCCAGCTACTCCAAGTCGACGAACCAATCACGGGAAGGGGATGAGCATTTGGGGGAGGTGCTAGAGGAAGAGGAAGTTGGTGGGGAGGAAATGGCAGGGAGAGATGGTGACACACAAATTGTTCAGGATAGACTTAGGGAAGGAGAGGATGAGGAGGCAGAGGTGGAAGGATGTGAGAGGAGGAACATTGTGGTCACACAGAAGTCACAGGAGGAAATGGATGAAGAGGAAATGCTTCAGAGGAGGTTTTCAGAGACTGAACTCAGGTAACTAGTTAATAAGTTCAGTCTGACCTTTGTCTAACCTCAATTTACCTTCTGAAACCTATCCTGACCTCAATCTAACCTTAATCCAACTTTTGCCAGGACAAACCTTACCGGTCTACCCTCAATCTAACATAAATGTTACCTTAATCTATCCTCAATCAGGTCAAAACTTGCCAGCCTACCATCTATCTAACATAAATCTAACCTCAATTCACCCTCTGAAACCTATCCTGACCTCAATCTAACCTCAGTCCAACTTCAGTTCCAACCTTAACATTCTTGCCCCAATCTATCTAATCAATTTGGAACCCTACGAGTTCCTCACAGCAGCAGGCTTACAGATTAGCTTAGCCGTCTAATACGAGATCATTAGTGTTACAACGAATTCACAGCAGCAGGCTAACAGATTAGCTTAGCCGTCTAATACGAGATCATTAGTGTTACAACGAATTCACAGCAGCAGGCTAACCGATTAGCTTAGCCGTCTAATACCAGATCATTAGTGTTACAACGAATTCACAGCAGCAGGCTAACAGATTAGCTTAGCCGTCTAATACGAGATCATTAGTGTTACAACGAATTCACAGCAGCAGGCTAACCGATTAGCTTAGCCGTCTAATACGAGATCATTAGTGTTACAAAGAATTCACAGCAGCAGGCTAACAGATTAGCTTAGCCGTCTAATACGAGATCATTAGTGTTACAACGAATTCACAGCAGCAGGCTAACAGATTAGCTTAGCCGTCTAATACGAGATCATTAGTGTTACAACGAATTCACAGCAGCAGGCTAACAGATTAGCTTAGCCGTCTAATACGAGATCATTAGTGTTACAACGAATTCACAGCAGCAGGCTAACAGATTAGCTTAGCCGTCTAATACGAGATCATTAGTGTTACAACGAATTCACAGCAGCAGGCTAACAGATTAGCTTAGCCGTCTAATACGAGATCATTAGTGTTACAACGAATTCACAGCAGCAGGCTAACAGATTAGCTTAGCCGTCTAATATGAGATCATTAGTGTTACAACGAATTCACAGCAGCAGGCTAACAGATTAGCTTAGCCGTCTAATACGAGATCATTAGTGTTACAACGAATTCACAGTAGGAACTAAGTGCTTCTCACAAAGAAACTGCTGACTATTTATCCCTGGCTTGAAAAACAACACACTTAGCTTTGATCTAATTAAGTTAAATTGTCACGGTGGCAGTGTGGACAAAAACTGCTCACTTATAAATATTGCACCATTGTCGGTGAGTTGCTAAATCACTCACATGTCTGCATTTGTTAGTGTTGGGTTTTGTTTAAGCACACACGCCTGGTCCAAACACAGCCAGGGTTGGCATATGTGCTTCCTGCCGATCCTGACCCCATAACCCAGCCAAGCTTTGTTCATTCTCCCTGCTTTTACTCTGCAACTCTGGCTGTTACTGCTTTCGTCTGTTCTCTTTGTGATCACCTCAGATGTCTGTACAGAACTCCACACAACCATGAATACAGTAATTTTCTGGCTACAGCTAAACGCCTGTTTATCTTGTCTCACCTTCAAAGTTGAAAGCAGGGTTCATGCCGGAGTTGATGATCATATAAGAGTTGATGCGAGTATATATCTGTGTGAATCAAACAGACGTATGGGGAGAGAGGAGGAGTAAGGTTCTGATAAGGGTTGGGACATTTATATCACACGGTTACCGTGGGAACCAAGGTAATCCAGCCCCATTTGAAAATGGATTGGAGGAGAACTTATCAGCCAGGCTGTCTTGTGATATAACGCAGAATATCATCTCAGGAGATCATGTGTCTGTCTGTGTGTCAGTCTGTGTGTCAGTCTGTGTGTCAGTCTGTGTGTCTGTCTGTGTGTCTGTCTGTGTGTCTGTCTGTGTGTCAGTCTGCGTGTCAGTCTGTCTGTGTGTCTGTCTGTGTGTCAGTCTGTGTGTCTGTCTGTGTGTCTGTCTGTGGCTTCTGGAGGTGAGCAGTAAACACACACGTGCACTGACGAGGTGCACAGTTGCCATAGAAACCAATTATTTCTGCATCAGTTCATTTTTAGATGAAAGAGACTTGCGCCCCTCTTTCTGCAGAATGATCTAGATCACACATTAGCGGCTGCCAACACAGACAGGGGATATGGTTGTGTGTTTAGAGATCGAGACTCTGTTATATTAGTTTCAACTGCTTCTATGTGTCATGTTCAACCCTGATTATTGAAACAAAAACATCCTATATATATTTACTCATTTCTAAGCATTTGCGTGCTTTTGTTTCATTGAATAATCTGCAAAATTTAAAATGCACAGTGGCTTATTTTACAGCACAAAACACCGCATTACAACATGACATGCAATGAAATGCTAGTCAGCTTCTCACATGAGCACAGCAGATAATACGCAACCAAAATCCGGTTGGCCCGTGAAGACACAGAAATACATCTGCAGGTCTTCTTTTAGTCGAGGGAACAGCTTGACCCAGAAACAAATGAAACACATGGCAACACTGACTGGCGGGTACACAGTGTTAATTTGTTCGGTTAGCTGCAGTTGAAACCAGTTCATCCAATTCCCAGAGAGGCGCGGTGTTCCAAGCGTTTTCGCTCCAAGCGCTGTGAGGAATGACCGTGAGCAAAGACTCCCAGGATCTGAGGAGAGGGAAGTGGAAGAATAAGGACGTACAGGAGAAAGGTTATTTAAACCGCTAGTCCGAGGTGTCAGTGTTTGCTACATCTTTGAAGCAGTCCAGTTTTCCCGAAATATCCCGGGATCTCGTGGTCTGGATCACTGATCTTAAACCTCATCCACGGAAAGCCAAGTGGCCCCAGGTTTTCCCAGGAAAAGCCTCAAAACCAGCGTGTCCCTGTGTGGAATCATGGGAAATTTGCCACAGTATTGGAGCAACCCTCAACGATTAATATGTTTTGGCAGCAAATGAAAATAGGGTGGACGAAGTGAAAATGGCGCCTAAATCCAAACGCTCTTTCGTTCCAAGGGGCATTGACTGATTACCGAGTTTATCCTCCAATGAACATCCAGTTTATTTAGTGGAACTAGCAGCTGACTAACAGCAGAGCCCGCTGTCTAACACGTCCTGCTGTTATAAACAGTGTGTTCTTTTATTGTATGTCTGGGATTTTTAACACCTATGTTATGTGACACATTTGGCTGTCTAAACCGTGGCTGTGCAAGACAACGCGTGGTGGCAAAAGTATGGCTGTATTCAAATATATCATTTCTGCTTTCATTTTGAAAAGAGGATTTATATCTATCTATCTATATATATAGATAGATATATCTATCTATCTATATATCTAGCTACTCACCTGGTCTATATGGGAGGTAGATCTACTGACCTGGTCTATATGAGGGGTAGATCTACTGACCTGGTCTATATGAGGGGTAGATCTACTGACCTGGTCTATATGGGAGGTAGATCTACTGACCTGGTCTATATGAGGGGTAGATCTACTGACCTGATCTATATGGGAGGTAGATCTACTGACCTGGTCTATATGAGGGGTAGATCTACTGACCTGGTCTATATGAGGGGTAGATCTACTGACCTGTTCTATATGAGGGGTAGATCTACTGACCTGGTCTATATGAGGGGTAGATCTACTGACCTGGTCTATATGAGGGGTAGATCTACTGACCTGGTCTATATGAGGTGTAGATCTACTGACCTGGTCTATATGAGGTGTAGATCTACTGACCTGGTCTATATGGGGCGTAGAACTACTGACCTGGTCTATATGAGGGTGTAGAACTACTGACCTGGTCTATATGGTAGTTCCCATTTGAATTACTGGACCTGCTAGTCTTCTGATCATGCAAATATATTGTCATGGCCCATAAAGTGATGTACTTTTATAATCTTTACCCAACATTGCCAGTAGGTGACTGGCCTCTTAGTGTCTGGTTCCGCTCTATGTTTCTTTTAAATATTTGGCCCTATAAGGGAGGTTTCCCTAGCCACTGGGCATTCATTGTTTTTGCTTGCTCTTTGGGGTTTTGAGGCTGGGCTGTACACAGCTGTTATAACCTATGACCACAGATCAGTAGCTAGTCAGACTTGTACATGTAGGATATTCAGTTATCCACATGATATGACTCATACACGATATGGTTGAATGAAGGAGGAACAAGGAGATACAAGCTTCATTAATCTTCAAATCAGTTTTAAAATGTGATTTTAGAAATTTAACACCCTTATTCTGCCCTGCATGACACATCTGTATGCACGACACATCTGTATGCACGACACATCTGTATGCACGACACATCTGTATGCACGACACATCTGTATGCACGACACATCTGTATGCACGACACATCTGTATGCACGACACATCTGTATGCACGACACATCTGTATGCACGACACATCTGTATGCACGACACATCTGTGTGCACGACACATCTGTGTGCACGACACATCTGTATGCACGACACATCTGTATGCACGACACATCTGTATGCACGACACATCTGTGTGCAGTTTACCTGAGGACCTTTACTGTAAAATCCTGAATCTCAACCCTGTCCTTTGTCTCTTCCTCTGACTTCTCCCTGTCCTGTTTGTCCTGGCCTGGTTCTGTCTCCTCTCCTCTGTCTCCTCATCTCTGTCTCCTCATCTCTGTCTCCTTTCCTCTGTCTCCTCTCCTATGTCTCCTCTCCTCTGTCTCCTCTGTCTCCTCTCCTCTGTCTCCTCTCCTATGTCTCCTCTCCTCTGTCTCCTCCCCTCTGTCTCCTCATCTCTGTCTCCTCATCTCTGTCTCCTCTCCTCTGTCTCCTCTCCTCTGTCTCCTCTCCTCTGTCTCCTCTCCTCTGTCTCCTCTCCTATGTCTCCTCTCCTATGTCTCCTCTCCTCTGTCTCCTCTCCTCTGTCTCCTCTCCTCTGTCTCCTCTCCTCTGTCTCCTCATCTCTTGTCTCCTCTCCTCTGTCTCCTCTCCTATGTCTCCTCTCCTCTGTCTCCTCTCCTCTGTCTCCTCTCCTCTGTCTCCTCTCCTCTGTCTCCTCATCTCTTGTCTCCTCTCCTCTGTCTCCTCCCCTCTGTCTCCTCTCCTCTGTCTCCTCTCCTCTGTCTCCTCTGTCTCCTCTCCTCTTGTCTCCTCATCTCTGTCTCCTCATCTCTGTCTCCTTATCTCTGTCTTCTCTGTCACCGTGGTACGTGGCTGACAGTGTCTTTACATCCAAAATGAAAACCAGGCAGATGGGAACGTCATCTGGAAGTGTGAACATGACCAAGAGCACAAGCATTGGTGGAGACATGTACAACCTGGAGAAGACGGACGGCAGCCAATCAGACACCGGCGTGGGCATGGTAGGCGGGGACGGGGATAAGAAGAGGCGTTCCAGTATTGGTGCCAAAATGGCTGCCGTGGTTGGCCTCTCACGGAAAAGCCGGAGCACCTCTCAGCTCAGCCAAACAGGTAGGTGGACCTGGGTCTCTATGAGTGTACCTGTCTGTGTGTCTGTCCTCTAATGTACTGACCCAACACAACACTGTTTCTTATTCCATCAAATCCATAGGACATCTCTCGCCTTTTCTCCAGTTGGGATGTCTCACGCCCTGTTGGCTGGGTTCCAGATACAGCGGATGTGTTTGGAGAACTTGAATGGTTCTTACATTGATCTCTTCTCTCTTTCTCCTAGATGAAGACAATTGCACCTACTCAAAGTGCTTTCTTACTGTTTGACTATTTGTTTGACTGGTGATGCAACTTTTTTCTTTACAGGGACACTGTTGTACCTGATAATAACATGTGGGCCGCTGGAGTGATTTTGTGCTGTTGCGACCCTGATATTTAACGGTTGCCACGTCGCTTTGATTTCTTTGGTGGTCTGACCGGATCACAGTGAATTGGTATTACCCACAATGCATTGGTCCAGCTAGGACGGGTCTATTAATGCACATACTGTCACACGGAGACAGCTGGTGGCTGTGGAGACAGTTGAGAGGTGTTCACTTCAGTTGTTTAGCGACGTTCTGTCAGGAACAATCCAGGGGAACGTCTGTTGTTATGGAGCTGATTAGCATTGGATCTGGACGGGGGGGAAAAGGAGAGATGAGAACAGATGGATAGCAGGGAGGTGGAGGAGGTAGAGGAGGACAAAGGGAGCAGAAGTGAGAAGACGAGAGGGAGATGTAATGAAAATATGTAAAACACCGGACAAACATATGAGGCCACAGGAGGTGGGCACGTTATTATCGACTCCCTAATAAAATGAACTCAACTGGATTTACTCCTCCTGGAGGAGCACACAGGTGAAGGGAGGTGTGGAGTTTGTGTTTGTCTGTGATTGGGTGTGTGTTTATGTCCGTCCATTTATCTGTATGTATGTGTGTGTGTTTGTTACACTGCCGTTTTCATTCATCCTGAAGTGAGTCTGTCACATGACAGGGCTTTATCTCACGGTAGTTGAATTCTTTTTACTGATTGCCTGAGAACTGCATTGTGTCATGGTTTTACTGCGGCCATTTCCCTGAAGCTGGAATCTGGAAACAAGCAATATTTCACTATTATGCTTTTAGATGTGTCAGCAACTCCCAAAGCTCCGTCCTGGTTTTCAAACCAGTGGAACATTTGATGACTTGTCCCCTTGTGAAGAACTGTTTCTTTGGCCTACTTTGTCTTTACCCAGCGGTCCTGGCTGCCAACTTGAGAAGTGGCATCAAAGGAAATCATGATTTAGAGAACAAATGTATGTTTCTATCTTCAGTCGAGTGGAAGGATAAACTGGGGCAGGTGTGGTGAGCTTCCACAGGTGTGCCTGGTAGACGGAGGACAGACAGGAACAGACAGTAGCTGAATGACACAGAAACACAGACAGAGATGGAGAGACAGAAACTGACAGAGGCAGACTGACAGACAGAGACACAGACAGACACAGACCATTTGACAGACAGTGTATTCCCAAGTGTGTGGCATCAGACACCCACACACACACACACACCCCCACACACACTCACTCACACACACACACACACACACACAGATACATACATACTAGTCCACACAAAACACCTGCACATACAATCATCCCGATTATGTTGCTTTCTTTCTTATTTCTTGGATGATCACAGTCGTTTGTAGAGTTTCAAGCGTTTGAAAATGATGCAATATAATAGCCTTATGTGTTTATCTCTTGATATTTCTGCTGAGCAGACTGTTTTTGTGTGCCCGGCTTATATACTCTTCTAATTATACTTATAATGTTCATTAAACATGCAGGGTTTGGCCAGTGTGTCAGCTTGAGCAGATTGTTGTAATTCATCTCGTTCTTCTAGACGCTTTACGCTTGGTGAGGTCTGCGGTTTCTGTGAGTGTGCGTTTGCATTGCTTCTCTGAGACAGATTCAAACCACACCTGGTTCAGCAGTCTTTAAACCACGGCCAATTACACTGGGACCTCTTATTTTCTAACATCCTCCCACCGCAAAACTGCTGTTGTGAAATCCATGTCAGCCAAAAAAACACTACAGTGACTGAAATTCTGCAAGCCCGTTCGAAAATCACCGCTGCCTGTTGTCTGACGCAGTGTTTCCAATAAACGGCGACGTCCTCACAAATATACGGTAGGATGATAAATATGGTGTCGCCTCAATTGGCTCGTGTTTCACTGCTCAGCATGTTTCCAGGCAAATTGTCCTCAATTAGCAGGTGAAGACGCGGTCAATCGTTTGCAGACTGCTGGTGCCTTTTTAAGCATTTAACTGCATTTCTGTTATGATCGGAATCTGAATCAGGTTTATTTGCAAGTTTGTTGACACACGCAGGGAATTTGTTCAGTGCAAATAGAGCAGCACATTTCAGAATGTGCAAAATGCAGAATGTAGAGCATTATGTAATCGTATATCCAGATGTGCAAATAGAGCAATGTCCAGTTATAGCACAGGCTGCCCACCAGTCTCTATCATATCAGAGCTGATAGTGTCCAGGGGGGTTGTGGGTTGGGGGGGGACTAGTGCTAGAGGCAGTATGTGGCTCACCAGATCAGCTTTTCTCGTACTGACCATCCAGTCAAGGGACCATGACCATGGTCAGACCGTAAACGGTCATTCTACCACACAATATACTTCCTATATACTATATACTTCCTTTACTATTCACTGGCTTGGTTTAGACCGCAGCTAATAAAGCAGCTAATAATAAGCTCTTCCTGTTTATATGTGCTAGTGTTTCCTCCCACTTTATGTTCCCATGTCTTATAATACTGAATGTGGAAGAGCTATGACCAGTCTGTCTAAATATTTTCCTTGACGTCTATTTTCTCTTAGTCACTATCAGTTGTAATTTCCACGAGGGACTGAGCTTGTTTCCTCTTTCCTTTTTGACTGGTATTATGTTTGGTAACGCAGACAAATGCACTCACATGCTGCCAAAGGTTTCTCAGACAAAACAGTTTATTTGTTTTGATGGAGGTTCACTGTACTGTCCGATCGGCAGCCGATGCAAATCTGTACTTTATGAGCAAGAATATGAATTTATGCTGTACCAGTCAAAAGTTTAGACACATCATTCAATAATATGAATTTATAACCACTCTGTGTTTGAACTTTACTCTGTGGTTGAACTTTACTCTGTGTTTGAACTTTACTCTATGGTTTAACTTTACTCTGTGGTTGAACTTTACTCTGTGTTTGAACTTTACTCTGTGTTTGAACTTTACTCTGTGGTTGAACTTAACTCTGTGGTTGAACTTAACTCTGTGGTTGAACTTTACTCTGTGGTTGAACTTTACTCTGTGTTTGAACTTAACTCTGTGTTTGAACTTAACTCTGTGTTTTACTTGAACTCTGTGAATGATTTATTTACCGGTAGGCTGCAATCTGAGGTTCAGTTAATTGCCGATTTCTGACGACCCTAACTCTAATAAATCTTCCTTCCCTGTGGTGTTCTGTAAAGCTTGTCTTGTTTGTCTGACCTCTGCCACTGTAAAGCTTGTCTTGTTTGTCTGACCTCTGCCACTGTAAAGCTTGTATTGTTTGTCTGACCTCTGCCACTGTAAAGCTTGTCTTGTTTGTCTGACCTCTGCCACTGTAAAGCTTGTCTTGTTTGTCTGACCTCTGCCACTGTAAAGCTTGTCTTGTTTGTCTGACCTCTGCCACTGTAAAGCTTGTATTGTTTGTCTGACCTCTGCCACTGTAAAGCTTGTCTTGTTTGTCTGACCTCTGCCACTGTAAAGCTTGTCTTGTTTGTCTGACCTCTGCCACTGTAAAGCTTGTATTGTTTGTCTGACCTCTGCCACTGTAAAGCTTGTATTGTTTGTTTGACCTCTGTTACTGTAAACCTTGTCTTATTGCCTGACCTTTGTTACAGTAAGTGTTGTCATGCTGACTGACTTTAGTTACAGTACTATGTGTCTGTCTGACACCTCATCCAACCCCATCAGTCACACAGATATCCTCATGTGTCTGTCTGACACCTCATCCAACCCCATCAGTCACACAGATATCCTCATATGTCTGAAACCTCATCCAACCCCATCAGTCACACTGATATCCTCATGTGTCTGTCTGACACCTCATCCTATCCAGAAGATCAACAAGCCTCTGATTTCGTATGTCCCCTCTCACCTCGCGTCACTTCTGGGATCTTACTCCCTGGCTGGGTGGTTCTCATCCGATGTGTAGCATTCTGAGAATTCCAACAGCACGAGGTGTTCCGGAATATTCCCGGAGGTCGGTGGTATTTCAATGTTTTTACGACGGCCCAGGACATAAGTCTGTCTGGGAACCAGGTCGGCTGAATGACTGAATCGTAAGTGTTCACGCCAAAGAGCCCAGGATGTTGAGTCAGCCACTCCTCTGGGTACGCACACTCATGTAGCTCTATGTACTTTAAAGCAATTTTGCTGTGCTCTATTTATCTTCATGTGTGTATCATCACATTGGTTCAATTGTGAAAGGCTAAATACATGCCGCAAGTATCCTAAAGTATTTGAAATATGATGTTTTGATGATGAGGTCTCTTGGTGTGTACAGGTTGAGATGTGGTGCCATGGAATATAGATATTTTTGTGACTCTGCTATATATGAAACACTTTCAATAGTCTCTGATATTTAATACCGTCTGCATGAATTACTTGAATATGAGTGGGTTGTGTGTTGCCATGGGGCTTGAACACTGGCAGCAGTCTTGGCAGACGCATTTCAGGATATTTCAGCCTCAACCTTTCGTCTGATTGCTTTTTGTGTTCTCATATGAGTGCCAACTGCACCGTAGACCTAGACTGGCAGACGTGGGAATGAACCAAGTCGTTTTGTCATTAGCCTTCTGTTGCTCAGGTGCTAATGTGTCTCTGTGTGTTCTATTTAACATTGTCATGTTAGCTGAACAACCTGGAAGTGTAGACGTTAAAGCACTCTGCACGTGCACACGAGCTTGTTTTTTTGTGCACACCGTCAAAGAGACACGTGCGGTTTTCTTTCCTGGAACTTCTTGCTGATTCCAATTAGACTTTCACATCTGGTACTTTTGTACAGTAGCTCTGGGGTTGTTATGGCGACGTCTGCGTACCTACTGTACGTACATATATATGTAAACATGTACATTTCCCCCCAACATAATCTTATTTTGAAGGTTGCTGATCAGAATCAGGTTTATTTGCCAAGTCTGTTTACACACACAAGGATTTTGTTCGGACCCATAGCTGCGGCATTCAGAACACACATTTAAAAACGTACACGAACAGACAAACAGAGAAAAACACACATCACAAACAGTCAGACAAATGACCCTGCCTAGTAGGCATATGTGCTGGGTAAATATAGAATGTGTTATATGTATCTGAATAGTGCAAAAGAGCAATATCGGATGTGTGAGCAGAGAAAGAGCGATATCTAGTTACATTTAATGTATCTGCTACAGTCTTAGACGCTAGTGTCTGGTAATCGGGTGGGATCTGAATCGGGTGGGATCTGAATCGGGTGGGATCTGAATCGGGTGGGATCTGAATCGGGTGGGATCTGAATCGGGTGGAATCTGAATCGGGTGGAATCTGAATCGGGTGGGATTGGAGTTGGGTGGGATCGGAATCGGGTGGGACCAGAATCGGGTGGAATCTGAATCGGATGGGATCTGAATCGGGTGGAATCTGAATCGGGTGGAATCTGAATCGGGTGGGATTGGAGTTGGGTGGGATCAGAATCGGGTGGGACCAGAATCTGGTGGGCTCTGAATCGGGTGGAATCTGAATCGGGTGGGATTGGAGTTGGGTGGGATCGGAATCGGGTGGGACCAGAATCGTGTGGAATCTGAATCGGGTGGGATTGGAGTTGGGTGGGATCGGAATCGCGTGGGATTTTTATTATCTTTAAAGTTTCCTCTCAGGTGATCCTCTAATGGTTCAAGTGGTTTTCTTTTAAAATCCAATGAAAGACAGGGAACTTGTTTAAACCTAAATGTTTAAAATAAGTTGTTAAAAAATATCCACTGTTGCCCAGTAGTGTGCTATATTTGTACGAGTCCAGCTCTTTCTGTAATTGGCCTTTACTGTACCTATTCTGCCAGTTTCTACAGGAGACACTTTTAGCAACAGTGTCCTAGATTCTCTATGGGCCTCTGCTATCACATGGCTAGTTCCTAATTTCACTGTTTTCATAAACTTTGACATGGGCTCTGGATTACCTGTGAGAACTGGACTGAAGTGGTTCTGTTACTAAAGAGGCCCACTCTAGTCCAAGCTGGTCCTAGCACACACACCACCAGTACATTAGTGGTTCTGTTAGGACGGCCCACTCTAGTCCAAGCTGGTCCTAGCACACACACCACCAGTACACTAGTGGTTCTGTTAGGACGGCCCACTCTAGTCCAAGCTGGTCCTAGCACACACACCACCAGTACACTAGTGGTTCTGTTAGGACGGCCCACTCTAGTCCAAGCTGGTCCTAGCACACACACCACCAGTACACTAGTGGTTCTGTTAGGACGGCCCACTCTAGTCCAAGCTGGTCCTAGCACACACACCACCAGTACACTAGTGGTTCTGTTAGGACGGCCCACTCTAGTCCAAGCTGGTCCTAGCACACACACCACCAGTACTCTAGTGGTTCTGTTAGGACGGCCCACTCTAGTCCAAGCTGGTCCTAGCACACACACCACCAGTACACTAGTGGTTCTGTTAGGACGGCCCACTCTAGTCCAAGCTGGTCCTAGCACACACACCACCAGTACTCTAGTGGTTCTGTTAGGACGGCCCACTCTAGTCCAAGCTGGTCCTATCACACACACCACCAGTACTCTAGTGGTTCTGTTAGGACGGCCCACTCTAGTCCAAGCTGGTCCTAGCACACACACTCTAGTGGTTCTGTTAGGAAGGGAATAAAGTGAAGGTTGGATAGCTCAGTATGTGGGGTTTGCTGCAATCTTTGGTGGAAAAACACTGAGGAGAACTGTGAGATGGGGATAGGAGGGAGGGGCTTTATCACGTGAACTGTGTGACCATGTGACCAACATGTGGCCAATAGGTGATGAGAGTTGTGAGAAACTTGTAATGGTTGCTAGCTGTCACAGGCTCCTGCGGCTCTGTTTGTGTGTGCGTGCGTGTGCGTGCAGCTCTGTGTGTGTGCGTGCGTGTGTGCGCGTGCGTGCGGTTTTGTCATGCATGTGAGAAGAACCAGGTTCAGTCAATCGTATCTCTGGGTAGAGCTTATTTGCCTGTAGAGGCAGTGGAGGTGCGTCTGAGGAGCGAGCTCTCTGATTGGCTGAGGAGGATACCGCTTGCCCCCCCTCCCCACGCCGTCCTCCCGTTTGTGTTAGAAGAGGAAAGAGAGAGCAACAGAAACAGCCAGACTCTCATCACACAGCTCTAACACACAGCACACAGGAGCCAGATCTCACTCAACGCTCAATAGGGACCAGCGGACACACAGACACACACACAGACACCTTTTGCTGCATAATATCACAGCAGTCGTCTCTGGGCATCAGTGTGTAACCTGGACTGGGCTGATTCAGTAGAGGACCACTGACCATGGGTAGACAGGGGCATGATGCCACTGCAGCTGCCAGCGCTCCCGGTTCCGGGATGCGGATGCAGCGTTCCCAGAGCAAGATGAGCCTGTCTGCGTCGTTCGAGGCGCTGGCCACCTACTTCCCCTGCATGAACTCCTTCAATGAGGAGGGTGGAGGTAAGATGAGACGGACCTGTGACGCAGGGACACTGTGGCAGACTCACTATCTGCCCCATGGACGGTGCAGGAGCTGGAGGAGAGGAGGGAGCTGGAGAAGGGAGGGAGCAGGAGCTGGAGGAGAGGAGGGAGCAGGAGCTGGAGGAGAGAGGGAGCTGGAGAAGGGAGGGAGCAGGAGCTGGAGGAGGAGGGAGCAGGAGCTGGAGGAGGAGGGATCAGGAGCTGGAGGAGGAGGGAGCAGGAGCTGGAGGAGGAGGGAGCAGGAGCTGGAGGAGGAGGGAGCAGGAGCTGGAGGAGAGAGGGAGCAGGAGCTGGAGGAGGAGGGAGCAGGAGCTGGAGGAGAGAGGGAGCAGGAGCTGGAGGAGAGAGGGAGCAGGAGCTGGAGGAGGAGGGAGCAGGAGCTGGAGGAGGAGGGAGCAGGAGCTGGAGGAGGAGGGAGCAGGAGCTGGAGGAGGAGGGAGCAGGAGCTGGAGGAGAGAGGGAGCAGGAGCTGGAGGAGGAGGGAGCAGGAGCTGGAGGAGAGAGGGAGCAGGAGCTGGAGGAGAGAGGGAGCAGGAGCTGGAGGAGGAGGGAGCAGGAGCTGGAGGAGGAGGGAGCAGGAGCTGGAGGAGGAGGGAGCAGGAGCTGGAGGAGAGAGGGAGCAGGAGCTGGAGGAGGAGGGAGCAGGAGCTGGAGGAGAGGAGGGAGCAGGAGCTGGAGGAGAGGAGGGAGGGAGAGAGAGAGAAAGAGAGGGAGGGAACTGGAGCTAAGGGATGGATGGAAGATGGAGAGTGAAGGTTGAGGAAGTGTAAAGGTGGAGAGTGTTAAGGTGTAGTGAGTGTGAAGTAGATGGAGTGTAAAAGCGCAGAGTGAAGTTACAGGCAGTGTAAAAGTGGAGAGTGAAGTGGAGGGAGTGAAGGTGAAGCATGTGTAAGTCTTGGTCATTTGGGGAGGTCTATTTATTTTGATGCTGAGTTTGTTTGAACTGGTTCTGTGTTGTTGTTGCTGTTGTGGATTTGCTGGTAGATGATCAGAGACTTCTTCTGTGTACTAACATCTAGTCATAAACCACCAGAGACACCTGATCCATTATACTGTTCTACGTCCACGTTCATCTCCCTAATCAATATCAAGCATGTCCTGATTGTTCTTTATCCCTGGCGGTCTTTGTGATGGGGTAGTCTTGTTCTTTATCCCTGGCGGTCTTTGTGATGGGGTAGTCTTCTTTATCCCTGGCGGTCTTTGTGGTGGGGTAGTCTTGTTCTTTATCCCTGGCGGTCTTTGTGATAGGGTAGTCTTCTTTATCCCTGGCGGTCTTTGTGGTGGGGTAGTCTTGTTCTTTTACCCTGGCGGTCTTTGTGATGGGGTAGTCTTCTTTATCCCTGGCGGTCTTTGTGGTGGGGTAGTCTTGTTCTTTTACCCTGGCGGTCTTTGTGATGGGGTAGTCTTGTTCTTTATCTCTGGTGGTCTTTGTGATGGGGTAGTCTTGTTCTTTATCCCTGGCGGTCTTTGTGGTGGGGTAGTCTTGTTCTTTATCCCTGGCGGTTTTTGTGGTGAGGTAGTCTTAAGGCCTCATTATGCTTCTTCGTCAACTCCACGGCGTAGCTACGCCGTCACTCCTACGGCGTCGTGGTCGTTTTATGGTTCTGCGTCGGGTTGCGTTGCATTTCACCCCCAGATGTATAATCTGACCAATCACAGCCCTTGTGGTCTGCGTCGCCTCGACAGGTAGTTACAATTTTTTGGAGGTGCACGTCGAGCTACGGCGTAGGGGTCGGACAGGGGTTCGCGTCGACGCAGAGGGGTCGGAGAGGGTACGCCGTCGATTCGACGCAGAAGCATAAAACAGGCTTTAGACAGTATCTTACATTATTGTGTATTTCAACATGTTGCATTCAGAATGTGTATCTTTGATGTGTGTTCGGACATGATATGTGATGACAGCATCTTATATCTTTAGCGTTTTCATTCTAGATGGTTCTATTATTACCCCACGAACCTCACTCCACTGTGACGCATATTCACCAGGACTGTTTCTCAGCCACACGGCTCTACGCACGAGGCATTTCATGAACACTTTTCATATTTATTTATAGGATTATAGGATATTTTTATGATCCTTTGCGCTAAGCCGTAGCAATTTGTTTCGTTTCGTCCCCTTCACAATTTCATGATTTCCAATTTGTGATTAGTGTCCCGTCTCATTCCAACTCCACACACAGGTGCAGGAAGGTGTTAGGTTGTCTGTACCACAATGCAGCTCACCAAGCTGTTAATGCAGAAGGTGAAAGGAGTTCATAGAGAGAGTTCATAGAGTGAGTTCATAGAGAGAGTTCATAGAGTGAGTTCATAGAGAGAGTTCATAGAGAGAGTTCATAGAGTGAGTTCATAGAGAGAGTTCATAGAGTGAGTTCATAGAGTGAGTTCATAGAGAGAGTTCATAGAGAGAGTTCATAGAGTGAGTTCATAGAGAGAGTTCATAGAGTGAGTTCATAGAGTGAGGTCATAGAGTGAGTTCATAGAGTGAGTTCATAGAGTGAGTTCATAGAGTGAGTTCATAGAGTGAGTTCATAGAGTGAGTTCATAGAGTGAGTTCATAGAGAGAGTTCATAGAGTGAGTTCATAGAGTGAGTTCATAGAGTGAGTTCATAGAGTGAGTTCATAGAGTGAGTTCATAGAGTGAGGTCATAGAGAGAGGTCATAGAGAGAGGTCATAGAGAGAGGTCATAGAGTGAGGTCATAGAGTGAGGTCATAGAGTGAGTTCATAGAGAGAGTTCATAGAGAGAGTTCTTTATCTAATTCATTACCTGATTCATTATCTGAATCATTATCTGGTTCAGTATCTGATTCATTCTCTGGTTCAGTATCTGATTCATTATCTGAATCATTATCTGGTTCATTATCTGGTTCAGTATCTGATTCATTATCTGGTTCAGTATCTGATTCAAACACCTGGTACAGTGATGCAGCTGTATACATATTTCCATCTAGCTTTAGATATTCAAGATGGGACTGGTTTGTGTTTTTCTTTTAATAACATTTTGCCCGCCAGCCTTAGTTTGCCCAACCCTGCTGTATTTTACTGGAAGTAGCTTCATTAGTAATTAACGCTGAGTATATCTCTGAAAGCTTAAGCAAATCTACTCTGTAATCTTTTTAATACTCACATGCTAAACCATGGCAACGGCAAAGCCCCGGTGTGTGTGTGTGTGTGTGTGTGTGTGTGTGTGTGTGTGTGTGTGTGTGCGTGTGGGACCTTCAGGCTCTGCTTGATTGCACAACTGTATTTTGTCCAATAATGTAGAATCAGCACAATGAAACTGGACATTTGTCTGGGAGCTCTCTGGGGCATTGCATTTCAGTCCAGCAGAACACAGGAGCTCCCTGGGGCATTGCATTTCAGCACAGCAGAACACAGGAGCTCCCTGGGGCATTGCATTTCAGCCCAGCAGAACACAGGGAAAGCTTGAAGTTAGAAGACGCTGTGATTTTTAGTGACAGGGTCCTGTATTTTTAGTGACAGGGGTTTGTAATTTTAGTGACAGGGATCTGTATTTTTAGTGACAGGGGTCTGTAATTTTAGTGACAGGGCCCTGTATTTTAGTGACAGGGTCCTGTATTTTTAGTGACAGGGGTCTGTATTTTTAGTGACAGAGGTCTGTATTTTTAGTGACAGGGTCCTGTATATTTAGTGACAGGGTCCTGCATTTTTTGTGACAGGGGTCTGTATTTTTAGTGACAGAGGTCTGTATTTTTAGTGACAGGGTCCTGTATATTTAGTGACAGGGTCCTGCATTTTTTGTGACAGGGGTCTGTATTTTTAGTGACAGGGGTCTGTATTTTTAGTGACAGGGCCCTGTATTTTTAGGGACAGGGTCCTGTATTTTTAGTGACAGGGTCCTGCATTTTTTGTGACAGGGGTCTGTATTTTTAGTGACAGGGGTCTGTATTTTTAGTGACAGGGTCCTGTATTTTTAGGGACAGGGTCCTGTATTTTTAGTGACAGGGTCCTGTATTTTTTGTGACAGGGTCCTGTATTTTTAGTGACAGGGTCCTGTATTTTTAGTGACAGGGTCCTGTATTTTTAGTGACAGGATCCTGTATTTTTAGTGACAGGGTCCTGTATTTTTAGTGACAGGGTCCTGTATTTTTAGTGACAGGGTCCTGTATTTTTAGTAACAGGGTCCTGTATTTTTAGTAACAGGGTCCTGTATTTTTAGTGACAGGGTCCTGTATTTTTAGTGACCGGGTCCTGTATTTTTTGTGACACGGTCCTGTATTTTTAGTAACAGGGGCCTGTATTTTTTTGGCATCTGAGCCGTTTTAATGCTAACCTTGAAGTCTTTTATGGGCCCCCTGAAAGTCTTCCATAATGTAGTACAATAAATGTTCACACTGCGGTACACTCAAACGAGCTCGATTTGATCTTGTATTCAGCTGAATGAACGTTTCCTGATTCATTCAGCAGATTTCTCTCATTGAATGTGTTCACCTGTATAATGCATGATGAGAACCTGTCACACGGGAAGGTCTTTTGATGTTTAAAGACGTCACTGCCGCCTAATATGACTCCAGTCCCCTTTTGTCGGCGCTGAGAAGAAGAGGACAAGCACTAGGCAGCTGTCCTTGAGTATATGAATTGCTGTAAATAAAGGATTGTTTTTCTGAGACTGTAACACGGTGTACTTCCTGTGGGTGTGTGTGAGTTAACGTCAGTAGCTGTATAATTAATGTGCCAGTAGACCAGTGTGTTCTACACATAATGGATATGAAACATTATGGTCTGTTCATCTATAAGACAGATAATAGAGAATTGATCTTTATAAAGTATTGTTTTTCGGTTTGTGGAGACATTGGGTCAGGCGTGGTTCTGCTTTATCTGTCATGTCTGCCGCAGAATCTTTACCTGGGTTAAAGGATAACCGTGTGTCCACAGACCCTGTGCCTTTTGTTTTCTGCAAAATGCCCTGTCATGTGACTGTTTTCCCTGTCATGTGACACACACACACACATGCGCACACACACGCACACACACACGCGCACACACACACAGACACACACACACACACACACCCACAGATGTACAGATGTGAGAGAGACGGGGAACAGAGGGGGAAGTTAAAGATGAGACACACAGCATTTTTTTGTAAATAACGTGGAACACCATCTAGATTGTTGGGCGGATTTACAGTGAAGCAGAGTGAAAGTGGGATTTATTTATTAGTAGTAAATCTGTCATGTGCAGTACACCTATGGGCAATGGATTTACCATATCTCCTCTGCCTCTCTTCTCTTCTGGTCTCCCTCTATTCTCTTCTGGTCTCTCTCTTATCCACTGGTCTCTCTCTCCCCCTCTTCTCCCATGGTCTCTCTCCTCTTATCCACTGGTTTCTCTCTCCCCCTCTTCTCCCATGGTCTCCCTCTCTTCTCTTCTGGTCTCTCTCTCTCTTATCCACTGGTCTCTCTCTCCCCCTCTTCTCCCATGGTCTCTCTCTCCTCTTATCCACTGGTTTCTCTCTCTCTCCTCTTATCCACTGGTCTCTCTCTCCCCCTCTTCTCCCATGGTCTCTCTCTCCTCTTATCCACTGGTTTCTCTCTCTCTCCTCTTATCCACTGGTCTCTCTCTCTCTCTTCTCCCCTGGTCTCTCCCTCTCTAACCCACTGGTCTCTCTCTCTCCCCCTCTTCTCCCATGGTCTCTCTCTCCTATTATCCACTGGTTTCTCTCTCCCCCTCTTCCTCCCCATTCTCTTCCTCGGTTCTGTCCAGAAGCTGGTGGGAAGAAACTTCGCAGCACCATCCAGAGGAGTACGGAGACGGGCCTGGCCGTGGAGATGAGGAGCAGAATGACACGACAAGCCAGCAGGGAGTCCACTGATGGTAGCATGAACAGCTACAGCTCAGAGGGAAAGTAAGTAGCTATCAGAATGGTTTAGATCAATAGGGTTTAGATCAATAGGGTTTAGATCAATAGGGTTTAAAGCCTTTTTAATGATCATATTGACTGGTGACTTCTCTTCCTACCAGCCTGATTTTTCCTGGCGTCAGGCTCTCGTCTGATGCCCAGTTCTCTGACTTCCTGGATGGACTAGGTCCCGCCCAGCTGGTTGGACGACAAACTCTAGCTACACCACCGATGGGTAGGTGGATGGGTTTTACCTAAAACAATGTGCGGTCAAGAAGTGTTGAATTGATTATATGGAGTGTTGTCATTGACTCTGCTGTGTGTGTGTGTGTGTGTGTGTGTGTGTGTGTGTGTGTGTGTGTGTGTGTGTGTGTGTGTGTGTGTGTGTGTGTGTGTGTGTGTGTGTGTGTGTGTGTGTGTGTGTGTGTGTGTGTGTGTGTGTGTGTGTGTGTGTGTGTGTGTGTGTGTGTGGTTTAGGTGATATCCAGATTGGTATTGTGGACAAGAAAGGAGCACTGGAGGTTGAGGTGATCAGAGCCCGTGGCCTTGTGGGAAAACCAGGTTCCAAGTCGCTGCCAGGTGCATTTATAACATTAGATATTAGTTCTGAATATATATACATATATACTGTATGTGTAAAAAATATAACTGGGTCTACGGCCCTGAATTGACTCCTAATAACAACTGGTCGCTATGGAACCACAGATAATGCTTGAACCACAGATAATGCTTGAACCACAGATAATGCTTGAACCACAGATAATGCTTGAACCACAGATAATGCTTGAACCACAGATAATGCTTGAACCACAGATAATGATTGAACCACAGATAATGATTGCAACAGTGTTTTAACCTTCCTATTTCCTTTTCCTCAAAGCGCCGTATGTAAAAGTTTACCTTTTGGAAAACGGGGCCTGCATAGCCAAAAAGAAAACTAAAGTAGCAAGAAAAACCCTGGACCCACTTTACCAGCAGCAACTGCCGTTTGAAGAAGCTCCTGGAGGGAAAGTTCTACAGGTAAACCAACAAAAACCTACAATCCCCACAGTTTAAACAGTCTCGACAGAAGAGGAAAGTTACCGTGATGTAATATAATATACCGTTACATTACCATTACCACAATATCAGCCTCGTTGCTTGGATTCATCAAAAATGACTTATGTTAACCATAAAAAAAATTGCTCCCACTTTTTATTTGTGTCACGGTTTACTAAAACGTCTTCATAGATAAAGAGAAAAAAAAGACTATACTAAAACATAAGAGAATAACCCTGTGTCTATTGTTCACAGATTATTGTTTGGGGAGACTACGGACGCATGGACCACAAATCCTTTATGGGAGCAGTTCAGATACTATTAGACGAGCTGGACCTGTCCAACATGGTGATTGGCTGGTTCAAGCTCTTTCCTCCCTCCTCATTGGTGGACCCTACCCTGGCACCCTTGACAAGAAGAGCTTCCCAATCGTCATTGGACAGCCGCTCATAGCAGTGTGTGGACTGACAGCGTTGTTGTAGCAGTTAAACAAGTTGCGACAGACCGACCGACAGGCAGGCCACGCCCCCCGGTTACACTGCATGCTTGATGTTGTGTCTTCTGAGCCTGTTTCCAGGGGTGCACACGTGGTCCCGTGTTTTGAGCACATTGTGCGTAGCGAGCATCGCTCCCTCGGCAGGTCGGAGCCCGGATGGAAGGCCGTAACAAACTTTTTCGCGCGAGGAATCGACTCTGAAATGAAGCGGTTCCAGGTTTTCATCCAATCTTAAGCCATGGGGGTTGGAACTGAGGAGACACTCAATGAGTTCTACAGAAGCCCTTTTTTTAATTAAAAATGTATGTTTTTGTTTTTAATTTATTTTCTTTCTTATTGTTGACGTACTTGTGTACCTGAATGAGTGACAGACAGTGGCCCTGTCCAGATGCTTGGTCACGCCACGCCAACAGACCTAGCTAGTTGTGTAAATGGAGCTATGGAGATCATTAGAATAGGAAAGAGCCGGCTAAAGCTCACGCTCCAAATATGAGGCGCTAGTCAACTTAACCATAGTAGATGACCAGATCGGATAGACACTACGACCGTTACAAAAGGCAATACAGAAGTGGCTAGTTTACAATGGACACACCCACAATCTAATGACCAGAACCATCATCAGAACAGAAGTGGCTAGTTTACCCTGATTGCTCCAGAACCTAATGACCAGAATCAACATCAAGACTCACTTTTATGACCTGAAGATATCATTTCTCTGTGGATATATTGTATGTAATTTAAACTAAGAAGAAAAAAAGATTTTCTTGCATGGACACAAATTTAGCTGAATTTAAAAAAATGACAATTATTTTCTTGAGGCTGCAACTTGCAAAGAAAATGAAGAAAAACATACAAAACAGATCAGCCATTTTCAACTATTTCTATTATTTGTAAAGATACATTTCACTAGTGCATGGTTTTCAAACAGGAGTGAATGCAGCGACGAGATAAAAAGACACCTTGTTAATCCTTCTTAAGGCCATCAATTAACATCCGTCTGTGTTTGACAGACAAATATTTAGGGTAACTAAAAGAAACAAAAATTGGAATTATTTATCAAAAATCTGTTTATGTGACAAGGTGATAATGAAAATAAATGTCAACTCTTTATTTTGTTGTAAAGGTTATACAAGCCTTATAAAGATAAACATTACGTGCAAATTGTACAAGTTTCTCTTCCTCTTCCCAGGGTAAACATTGTTCTAACCCCGGATGTTGTCTAGAGTTTCAGGACTGTTGGTTATTTTACAGTTCTGTATTGTTTCTGGATGTATTTTTTTAATTGCTTTGTTTAACAAGCATGTTGAAAACTATTTTCCGCAACATGGCTTGGGCACACCTTAAAGTAACTCAGCATGTTTTGATAAAGATGATGTTTGGGATTTTTGCAGTTTCTTGTACAGTGCATGTGAACTTCTTTTATTTTTTCCTCACCTTAAATTGAATTCTACAGTAACTAATTATAATTAGTTGCAGGTCTTTGTTGACCAAACTATTACAATGTGTTAACGAAACATTACACTAACCCCCGAGATCATATTTTATTTTACAATTTTTCAAGAAGACTGACAGGGATAACATTTTATATTAAGTGGTGGTTGACAAAAAAAGTTGTGGTTGCAAGTGATTTAATTTCAGTATTGTTAACTAACATGCAAAATAATTCTCTGTATTGGTACATCAAGAGGTATATTTCTACCCAAGCAAGAAACAGCAAACACAAAACTGATGTATATTTCTACCCAAGCAAGAAACAGGAAACACGAAACTGATGTATATTTCTACCCAAGCAAGAAACAGGAAACAGGAAACTGATGTATATTTGCTGAGTAGTTCAATGTTACAGACACTATTTGTGAGAACGAGCAAAGCAAAAGTTCAAACCACATGGGATGTTGCCACACAATATTCATTTTCTCTTTTGTTTTTGTGGATATAAAGTTAATTTCATATATTTTTATTAGTTTATTTACAAGCCAAGACCAATTTATTTTTTATTTTCTATTTTTAGTAATTATGTATACTTCTCGTGTACGGGAGGTATATGAATCTAACAGTTATGTCTGAATGAAAATAAGATGAGATGTTATTCCTCTTCTATGGTACACCAATACAAGCTAATGTACATCCAATATCCTGTTGCTATAATGAAATATATACTTAATTTTGATTATATAATGTACATATTAGGTGTGAGAAATTTGAATAAAACAGACAAAAATAGATGACTTCTTGGGAATTGGAATAATGTCTCACATGATGACAAAGACATATGTTATTTACCCTTTGAATGCCTTTTCTTTCTTTTGTTCTGGTGCAATGTGTTAATGCCAAGACCATGTCTTGGTGAAGTATGGTTGAGTACAGAGATTTATGTAAGTTATTTTTCAAATTAAAAATAAAAAAATGAATATTACACTGACACTGAGTACCAGCGTACAATATCAACCGAAGAAAACATTCCGGATGTTGCAGTTTTCTGTTTAAAATCTCAGCAAATCTCTCTATATATCAAGCAAGGTTGGCAGTTAAAATAAAATCGATCTTATTTTTCCATAAGCATTCTGGCAAAGATGTATCAACTAAAAGGACATAACCTCTAGGCACCAGTGTCTAGTATCAGTCGGCACTGACATTTGTTTTACAGAACTGATAAACAAATCCACTATTGTCAACCTGATGCAATTAGTCGCCTGCTCCACTTCCCTTCATTTTTTGTAGCATTTCTAGTAAATGATTTATCTACCCTACTGATGAAACCACACGCAACCCCATGGAGAAACAAAAAAACGATTACATTTTTTAAATTTTAAAATCAGAAGTTCTTCATTACTGTCTTCAACACACACACATACCGTATATATATACAATATAATAACCTAATTATCTTATAGCTTCGTTTAGATCAACTCAACTGCACTCTGGTTATAAAAGTGTCACGCCTCCGCAATATTGACTGGGAAGTGAGTACTGGAAGGGCAGAAATAAAAAATGGGAAATGAGTAACTGCTACGGTTGAAATGGGAAATAAAGTATACGACTGCTGCTTATTTCACAGAGTATATTACAGACATCCCACAGACAACTGGCAGGTAAGAGAGACACTTTTTTATTTTGAATTTATAAGACTATATTAATGTTATTTAAACTGATTGTGGATCATTATAACAGCTCTAGTTTAAGAGTTCTAGGCTACTGGGCGAATTTCACTAGGAATGGCTCTAACAGTAAGGCTTCCTGTAGCTATAAAACAGGATTTATACACATGTACTGTACTGTACTGTGTCATGTCACTAAGTTTAGGTAAAAGTGGGGGGAAACAGGCATGATAAAGTGAAAGCATTTTCAGGCATCTTTAAATGATCTGGGAGCGCTGTAATAAACACAGACATTATCCAACCATTCACATGCTAACTGTCATGTTGACAAGGCTGAAATTATTCACGAGACCTACTAAGAAACATCGGGGATATTACACGAAAGTCAAATCACGCAGTTCTTTATTAATTCCCTGATAGACATACCTGTATTCTTGTCTTTCTGAGGTCGTTTGGTTTCATATTATCAGACATACATCTAATATCAGACATACCATCTCTTATCAGACATACCTGTCCTCTTGTCTTTCTCAGGGAGTGTGGTTTCAGAATGCAAGCACCGTGTCCTCCATTGAAACAGGCCCTGTGTTGCATGTTCTCCACTGCTGCAGATCTTTATTCAGCAAACAACAGGCAGGGCTGGAGAGACCGATGTGTCCTTTTTATCACCTGCCTCACCTTTAGTTTGGTCTTGAGCTCCACCCTCGTCCTCTACCTGCTCTACCTGTATGACCGACCGGTTGCCATAGGGATATCATGCTCCTGCTTCGTGGTCGTGGCCACCACTCTGTTCCTCTCCAAGGAGGTGCGCTGCTTCAGCGTTTTGTTTGTGCTCTCCTTTGGGATGAGACAAAGCAGGAACGTTCTCATCGCAGTCGGGACCAGTCTGGTGTTCCTCAACAATGTCCAGAACGCCCTGGAGAATGTCACCGGGCTCACTGAGAGTGTGGTGTGCAACCTGCAGGCCAAGAGGCTGTACATCGATACGACGCCACTCAACAACTACGTCCACATGTTGAAGTGGGTCGGAAGGGTGCTCGGAGGTTTCACCGACTTCGGGGTGGCGAGATTGGTGTCTCATCTGGACGTCACGTCCGACGTGGACTCTGAGAAGCTGAGGCTGAAGCTGGCTGCAGCGGCCAGGACTCTGAACGGAACTGCCGAGAGCTTCCGGGCCACACTGGCCATGCTGTCCACCGTAGGTCACAAACTGTTTCCAGCCTTCAGCGTCCTCTTCCTCATGGTATTCACATTTATACATTTGAGGAGATACCGTCTCAACAAGAAGTATGAGAATAGATACATAACCCGGACGTTTGTTGACTTCGATGAGAAGCAAAAGGCGGGAGGCTGTCCTCACGTGCTGCCCCTCACACGGACGGAGGCCAGACGCTACATGACCACACGTTTCACTGGATTCACTGCGCTGGAAGGGAAAGCCATCCTGAGATTCGCTCTCCCAGTGGCGACGCACTGTTTTGCCTGGGTGTTGCTCATAGGGGTCGATGCGCTCATGTTCTGGTTTGTTGAGGTCATCAGAACGCGACTGCAGGAGCTCGAGCCGTTTGACGTGCCGCTAATTATGAACATGAACGTAAGTAGCTATGTCAGCAAAGCATCCGTTTGACTTTTAAGAAAGTAAATTGGTGAGCCCTCCAGAAAACCCACCTTCCATGCCCAAACTATTATGGCTCAACCATCACCTCTCCGATGCCAAACCAATCTTCTTTGTGTGAAGACCGCACAGAGGCCACAAACGGGGCTGGTTCATTCCGGCAGAGAGGAGTTCCCTTACAGTCGGTTACAAATCACGGCAGTATGGTTGGTTCCATCACTCCAGAAGTGCTGTGTCCTCCCAAAGTCTGTCTAGGTGTTAAATTATCTCTTAGGGACTGAGGTGAGGGCCAACATGTGTCTTATCAATAGCAGCCCTTAGAACAGTGGCCCTTATGTAGTTTAGTGAGTGTGTGCTCCGCTAGGCAATATAGACTTCATTTATAATGGACTCACAAAAATAATACCTAATAACTGAAGTGTATATACACACGTGCATGACATTTTTGAGTTTTCCAGTAGAATAATATCTCATTGTTCATCAAGCTCCTCCAGAAATCACAAGAGCCAATATGGACCAGGGTTTGCATTTAGACAAACTATACGACAATCTTTTGTATTTCAAAGATGGCACCCCAAGCATGACCCGGGCAGAAAGAAACAATACAAACAATGTCTTCTGGTGTCCTTTACATTTTACTTGGCTTTTAAAAGGTGCAATAATTGTCAAGCAAGACAAGATGTGTTTCCAACCCAGTGTTTGACTGGAAGAGAACACACAACATGATGTTTTAGTTTATCCATCCGGCCAACACTTTACCCACTGAACCTCTGTTCTTTCAGGAGGACGTGAGTTTTTTTGGTGTCCCCATTTCAACGGACCTCAGAAGGAGAGATTTCTCCTACCAGGTGTCCCTGTTTGAGAAGAAATGTCTTCCAAACCCGAGACTTCTGCTCTATGATTCCATCGTTCCTCTGGCTGGGATACTCAGTGCTCTTCTTGTTATGGTCCTGATGTCTGCCAAGCTCACGCAGATCAGGCTTGACGTATGCGAGAGGTTTTTCTCTACCAATGCTGAGGAGAGGGTGAAGTATCTGCATGCTAAGATTCTAAAGATGAGATCAAGAAGAGACCAAGAGGAGAAGGCCGAGGAAATCAGTCTGAGATCGCTTCTTAAAAAGGTATTCATCAACTGTATCATGAGCAAAGTGCTGAATAATCTCTCAGTGAAACCAAATATCCATAACATGCAATTGACTAATATAATGTTTGGTTACTTTTTGCATCAGACAGATTTCTGGTTTCCAATCGCTTGCAGACTACAAGAGGATAACTACTGTCAGCCACCAAGACTGCTGCCACAGGAACAAGTAAACACAACCTTTATTCTGTAGTATTTCCAAATCACACATGTGTAATATTACATTTTTTAACAACTTTGATCTAGACACAATTACAGATTGCAGCAAAAAGCAAAAAATAAATAACATATAAAGTAAATGTATAAAGTAAAAAAATCTGACATTTGCAGCAATTACAGCCTTGCAGACCTTTGGTATTCTAGTTGTCAATTTGTTGAGGTAATCTGGAGAGATTTCACTTTCTGCACAATCCACAAGTTGGGTTGGCTTGAAGGGCACATTGGACGTACCATACGGTCAAGCTGCTCCCACAACACCTCAACAGGGTTGCGATCCGGTAACTGAACTAGCCACTCCAGTAAAGACAGAATAGTTTGGAGCTGTGCTTTCATTGTCCTACTGTAGGATTTGTCTGTCCAACTTAATCTTTTCTTTTTCTTGACCATATATGACAGATCAATATGTTTATGTCTGCCATATGTTATATTTCAGATGTTCCAGAACTGTAGAGAACTGCTGTTCTCTATTTTTTTGTTCTCTATTTGTTCTCTATCTCGTAGACGTTAGAAAGAATATTTTCCAAGATAAGAAGTAGCAAGCGCAGTCAAAGTAGTGTTATATTAACTAGTGTGGAAATATTGTGATTTTCAACTGCACGGAAAAACATCTGTAAAATGTTTATGCTGCAATACATGTATGTGTAGATATTTATTGTAATTCTAAACAATAAGCGTCATGTATTATTTATCACTAAAAACAAATGCTTTTAAAAAGCCTATTATTTAACAAGTGTGTGTCCCTCTGTTTTTTTTGTAATTGGCGTTAAAACATCAGATGTGACTGATTACAAAGATGTACGAGAAACTTAAGCATTTTCTTCAGAGGCAAGATATTACCATGGTAACAGTCTATAAAGGAAACATGACAATCACAGCCTGACAGGCCAAGGTTTCTTCCAAACAATTAATATTCCAGTTAAGTTGTAGAATATATCTTATATTGACACTGATCAACACAAAGGAGGCACAACAACTTCCTTTAAAGAGTATAGTTTTACTATTGACAGAGACATAAAATCAGAGCAGGACAGTGGGTTTTATTTAAGGCACATCATATTGACAACAGCATATAGTAGCCAAGCAGTATGTACTTATGTGTTGAACAGCATCAACATTGTACATCAATGAATATCATTGTAATGCAAATATAAGGACATATTTTACAATGACATAGCCTCAGAGACTCATGAATTGTTCAATATCAAAATAATCAATAATCTAACTGGAGAAACAAACAAATCAAAAGAACACACAGATGGTCATATTTAATAATAATTATTATTATTATATTACTTAAAAGATGTTTGAACTGCAATGAGTATGTTGTGTTGCAAAGATACATTGATGAAGATGATCATTTGCAACCAATATTCTGTTGTTATTTTTGAGATAACAGTTAAAAATGTGCACATGAACCGTTTCATCAGATTTTGGAGATGACTTCACCTTCATAAGGCTTCCTGATCACAGGGCTTGGTTGTCCCACCTGAATAACAGACAACCACAGCATTTACCATCATGTGACAGGTGTTATGATTTGACCAATCCGGTATTAGGTGAGCACAACCACAGCATTTACCATCATGGAGTAGGTCTTACCTATCAGGGTCGAAGCCTACTTTAATACAATGGAGGTTACGACATGGTCATGATTAAAAAGGTTGACGCTGATGGAGATTTGAACCGTGCCGAGCGTCCCCATACGCCCGTTTGAGGTTGGTAATAATTTTATTTCCTTGTAGGATTTGCTTTCCTTGTACCTCTCAGTGCAACCACAGTACTGCAGGCTTTTGTGAAATTGCAGCTCTTACAAAAGTACATATTTTTACCCGTACCCGCAAACAGTAGACATGTCATTATATGGGGTTTAGCGTAGTGTTCAGGGTGGGTCACGTGAAAATATATGTTCCTGAAAGCAGTTCATTAAACATCACAGATATGACAAACTCCCTCAAGCCCCTCTATGAAACATGTACATTCCACCAGACACCATAATGGACAGACCTGTTCTCTCTGGTTCACTCGTTTGTAGACAAACTCTGCGTAGGGACGTCTGGAGATGAAACGGCCATCTCCTGGCTTGGTCATTAGCTGACCTCTGTTGTAGACCACCTTTCCCCTGGAGATGGTCACCTCAGGAACACCGTGACATTCCATGCCCTCAAAGATGTTGTATTCCACAGCCTGGTGGTGGGTTGTAGCAGAGATGGTTCTACATGTGTGAACATATGAATTAACTGTTATATACAGTTAGTTAGTTAGTTAGTGGTCAGACCATAGCACTTTAACCCAAAGGTAGAACCAATATTGCACAATGAACTGTGCTACAATATTTTGCTATGTAACTGTAAAACCATAGGACTGCAATACAGCCAATAATCTTCCGTCACAATATGCAATCAGAAGTAAAATATTTACAGCAACAGAGTTGTTGTTTCGTTTGAGGATGCCACAAAGCCTGGAACCTAAAGTGTATGTTCTGTGAAGATATACCAAATGTAGTCATGGAGACTAAGAGATGAGGAGTACAATTCTCCCAGCACACCTTCCTTGTACCACAGCTGCACACATTAGTAACATTCACAAGGTCAGCCTAAGCTGAGCACAATTATACAAAAGCCTCACATTATGATGAAATGAATTTAGAGCAAAACCACACTGGGGGGTGGATCCTGCCTGCTTCCTTTAGACCGCTCACATTTGCCTTTAGGGACCTTGTCCACATTCCTCAGAGGAGAGCAGAGCTGTAACTGTGGCATTACGTAAGTCTGCTCAGTGCGTCCACACGTACTGTAGTTTCACTGCCTAGGAGATGTACTGTACTACAGATACACTGATGAGCCGAAAGATTATGACCAATGTCCTAATTGGCTGTGATGCCAAAACAGAGCCGACCTACCAAGGCAGAAACCTTAGACATCGGACTGTGTATCAGACTGTGTATCAGACTGTGTATCAGACTGTGTATCAGACTGTGTATCAGACTGTGTATCGGACTGTGTATCGGACTGTGTATCAGACTGTGTATCAGACTGTGTATCAGACTGTGTATCAGACATGTCTTTTGTGTTACCACAGTCACTATACATGCTAAACATCCCAGTTATGTAACATTGCCGTTACCATTGATTTTCATTCTCTACGAACAACATTGATACAACAATTCACTTTGTTCAATCCAAACCAACACTATACGGTAGCTTTCACTCAAACCAAATGACATCTGTACATTTGGGTATTTTGTATTGTGACGCAGGTTCAGGTTGACTGATATGTTTCAACGTGAAACCAAATGATCTGCACACACTGCTCACTGGAATTATTCATAACCTCATTATTTATTTACTAAAACCTCACTCATACACACACTGCATTCAGGACAAAGGAGATAAAATAGGGCCTTTTTGAGATTGATTTTTGTACTTGCATGCCAGCAATATGCCAGTCTGGGTGACTCTTCACAGCAATAAAGCTACACTATTGCATTAGATTGAGGGCTACACAATGAAATATTCCTATTGCTTCCATTAACCAGGCTGTAATACAGCAGCCCATTGAGAAACATTTTGCTTACTCAGTCACATGTGTTCCACCCTGAGGACATGTTTTCTGGGACGATCAACGCATCAGCGCCCCCTGCTGTTAAACATGTTGATGGCAGTATCACACCAGAGCTGGCTGGATAATATGCCCACACGGAGATTTAAAAGCAGCCTCATCAGAACAGTAACTCAATTACTACAAGGATAGCTAAACATCACTAATGAATAAAAGCTTTAATTGTCTCACCTGCTTCTCTTTGGGTCCCATATGACCACATCAGCATCGGAGCCTTTAGCAATTCGACCCTTCTGGGGGTAGAAGTTGAAGATCTTTGCAGCATTGCTGCTGGTGACGGCCACAAATCGATTCTCATCCATTTTACCGGTATGCTGCAGAATGTAAATACACAAAATACAGAGTATTAATGTGACAAATCTGACAGAATCTGTCAATGCTTGAGAAGAGGATACTTCACTGTGCTGTAAGCCACAGCCATAGGAGTTTCAATTCAAATGTAAAAGGATAAGTTTTAGCCTGTGTTTTATTATGTTAATCTCGGCACTGCCCCCAGGGGGCAGCAGAAACACTTTCCTAAAAGAAGGACAGAGAATAATAAGAGGTGGAAATACTGGAAAGACAAGAACATCACATGACAGAAGAGGGAAGTACTGGAAAGACAAGAACATCACATGACAGAAGAGGGAAATATAAGAATATGGAGGAAAGATTATGGAAAGAGGAAGAACAGGAGTGACAAAGACAGACAGACAGACAGAAAAGCCTGCTGCTGGAGCTTAAAGACAGTCCACTATAACAGTGTGAATGGTTATACACAGGTAGACAGACAAAACAAATTATTTTACTTATAATACATAAAACATTGTAATCATTTTCTGTTTTTCACTGACTGCTTCACTGGCACAATTTCAAGCTAATCCAGGAAAACAAAAACTTTCAACGGACGCTTTCAGTAGAATGCTGTCTGGTTTACATACTAACTCAATGTGCGTCTAGGTTACTAAGCTATGGTATCATAAGATTACCCAGAAGTACAGAACAAACTGCTTTACTGACCACGCCCTTCTCCCAGATGATAGACATCCTGTCCTCCACTCCATTAACTCCATTGGGGATCTTTGTAAAGTCATCTTTGCCCAGGGCCTTCTGGCAGACGGAGAAGGTGCAGTGATCGGTCCCAGTCACACTGAGGTCATCACTGGAAGCACGAAACAGAGACATGAAACAGAAGCACCTACGTAACTGACACGATAACTACACAACGCGGCAGCCATCTTAGAGATGCAGTGTGCAATGTTTGGCGACTGGTTGTAAAGGTGAAGCTGTCTAGCTAGAAAGGATCTCAGGGAATACTGTACATCAGATATAAGTGTAACATCAGATATAAGTGTAACATCAGATATAAGTGTAACATCAGATATAAGTGTAACATCAGATATAAGTGTAACATCATATATTCTCCTCAGTAAACAAACAGAGGTTGATAAGGTTCCACATACTTGGCCAGTAGGTCCATGAGGTACCCCGGGGTGCTGGGGTCGGGTCTCAGTGGGGGGCCCATGACAAACTGGGCAGCATGTGCCCAGTCTTTGTGCCAGTAGTGGGTACCATCTGTGCCCAGTCCTGCAGCTATGGGTTCCCCAAACACCACCCAGCCTGTTAGGGTACAAACAGCACTCAAACTAGGATACATAACCCAGAACACCACACATGTAATGTTATGCTTCTCCATCTTCTCTATATCATTCTTACTCTATTTTATTCACTTTAATCTCTCTGTTATGTATTCCTGTTCCTCCCAGCTGGCACAGTCAGGTCCGCTCACCATCTCTGCGGGCATTGGACACCACCTTGGCAGCAGACTTGCTCATGACGTGCACCACGTAGAGGGGGCAGTTGACCGTGTGGGCGATGGTGATGGCCCTCTGGGTCGCCTCAGCCTCCACCTCCTCCGGTCGACATAACTCATGACCCTCCGGTCCACAGATACCCAGGGACAGCATCCTCTTAGCCCCCTACCAAGGAAGTAAGGCTCAGTGGAGAAATGTACTGATACTGAACGCCCCCACTGACGCAAAACGTTTCACTGGTCTAAAATATGTGCATAATGTAAAGGTTTAGAGTCCGTGTTAAAGGTTTGATTTGGAGTAGGGTTAAGGTAAGAGGCAGTGTTTAAACACTGCACATTGGGCATCTGCTGCCACCTAGTGGTTATTCTACAGAACTACCCCAAAAAAGTAGACAATTTAAATTAACAAATTGTGTTTGTTTGTTTGTTTGTTCCACTAACCTGGGCAATAAGGTCTCCATTCTCTGCATGCACCTGGGCTATAGCGCCAATCGCTTTGCATTGGGAAAATGCAGCATACAGCTCATGGTCTTGAAGCATAAACACATCCTTGTATGCCATGAACATCTTAAAGGAGTTGACCCCTTTCTCTTTGGCCAAAATCTCCATTTCCTTCATGACCTAGGTTGGGTTGATCAACAGGGAAGTCAGGGCTGTGGACAGTGCAAAAGGTATTTCATGTTATCATGTCATTTACAAAAGACATCACAGACATTCTAAATGAACAAACAAACGATGGACAGACGTGACAGATTTCAGTGCCTTACAACCTGGTCGCTCCACCACGTCACAGCTACATGGAGGGAGTAATCACAGCAGACCTTGACATCGGCTTTGTCCCTCCACCTATCATACGCCTCCAGCAGGGACGAGCCCCTCTGGGGAATCACAAAGTCCAGGATCATGGTGGTTCCTCCAGCCAGAGCTGCCTGAAGGGGGAGATAAAGGTTCAGGACTGCAGAGGGATACGAGGTCAGCAGAATGGTCGATAAAGGTTCAGGACTGCAGAGGGATATGAGATCAGCAGAATGGTGCATAAAGGTTCAGGACTGAGACAGGATATGAGGTCAGCAGAATGGTGCATAACGGTTCAGGACTGAGACAGGATATGAGGTCAGCAGAATGGTCCATAAAGTTTCAGGACTGAGACAGGATATGAGGTCAGCAGAATGGTCCATAAAGGTTCAGGACTGAGACAGGATATGAGGTCAGCAGAATGGTCCATAAAGGTTCAGGACTGAGACAGGATATGAGGTCAGCAGAATGGTCCATAAAGGTTCAGGACTGAGACAGGATATGAGGTCAGCAGAATGTTCCATAAAGGTTCTTCCTATACTTTTAGGGTATACTGTAGATAGGGTACGGGCACAGTAGAGACAAGACTGGATGGGGTAATGATTAGGGTATAGAGTAGATAGGTTAGTGTGTAAATATGGGTGGATGTGAGGGGTAATGATTAGGGTATAGTGTATATAGGTTAGTGTGTAAATATGGGTGGATGTGAGGGGTAATGATTTATAGAGTAGATAGGTTAGTGTGTAAATATGGGTGGATGTGAGGGGTAATGATTAGGGTATAGAGTAGATAGGTTAGTGTGTAAATATGGGTGGATGTGAGGGGTAATGATTAGGGTATAGAGTAGATAGGTTAGTGTGTAAATATGGGTGGATGTGAGGGGTAATGATTAGGGTATAGTGTAGATAGGTTAGTGTGTAAATATGGGTGGATGTGAGGGGTAATGATTAGGGTATAGAGTAGATAGGTTAGTGTGTAAATATGGGTGGATGTGAGGGGTAATGATTTATAGAGTAGATAGGTTAGTGTGTAAATATGGGTGGATGTGAGGGGTAATGATTTATAGAGTAGATAGGTTAGTGTGTAAATATGAGTGGATGTGAGGGGTAATGATTAGGGTATAGAGTAGATAGGTTAGTGTGTAAAAATGGGTGGATGTGAGGGGTAATGATTAGGGTATAGAGTAGATAGGTTAGTGTGTAAATATGAGTGGATGTGAGGGGTAATGATTAGGGTATAGTGTAGATAGGTTAGTGTGTAAATATGGGTGGATGTGAGGGGTAATGATTAGGGTATAGAGTAGATAGGTTAGTGTGTAAATATGGGTGGATGTGAGGGGTAATGATTAGGGTATAGAGTAGATAGGTTAGTGTGTAAATATGGGTGGATGTGAGGGGTAATGATTTATAGAGTAGATAGGTTAGTGTGTAAATATGGGTGGATGTGAGGGGTAATGATTTATAGAGTAGATAGGTTAGTGTGTAAATATGGGTGGATGTGAGGGGTAATGATTAGGGTATAGAGTAGATAGGTTAGTGTGTAAATATGGGTGGATGTGAGGGGTAATGATTTATAGAGTAGATAGGTTAGTGTGTAAATATGGGTGGATGTGAGGGGTAATGATTTATAGAGTAGATAGGTTAGTGTGTAAATATGGGTGGATGTGAGGGGTAATGATTAGGGTATAGAGTAGATAGGTTAGTGTGTAAATATGGGTGGATGTGAGGGGTAATGATTAGGGTATAGAGTAGATAGGTTAGTGTGTAAATATGGGTGGATGTGAGGGGTAATGATTAGGGTATAGAGTAGATAGGTTAGTGTGTAAATATGGGTGGATGTGAGGGGTAATGATTAGGGTATAGAGTAGATAGGTTAGTGTGTAAATATGGGTGGATGTGAGGGGTAATGATTAGGGTATAGAGTAGATAGGTTAGTGTGTAAATATGGGTGGATGTGAGGGGTAATGATTAGGGTATAGAGTATATAGGTTAGTGTGTAAATATGGGTGGATGTGAGGGGTAATGATTTATAGAGTAGATAGGTTAGTGTGTAAATATGGGTGGATGTGAGGGGTAATGATTTATAGAGTAGATAGGTTAGTGTGTAAATATGGGTGGATGTGAGGGGTAATGATTAGGGTATAGAGTAGATAGGTTAGTGTGTAAATATGGGTGGATGTGAGGGGTAATGATTTATAGAGTAGATAGGTTAGTGTGTAAATATGGGTGGATGTGAGGGGTAATGATTTATAGAGTAGATAGGTTAGTGTGTAAATATGGGTGGATGTGAGGGGTAATGATTTATAGAGTAGATAGGTTAGTGTGTAAATATGGGTGGATGTGAGGGGTAATGATTAGGGTATAGAGTAGATAGGTTAGTGTGTAAATATGGGTGGATGTGAGGGGTAATGATTAGGGTATAGAGTAGATAGGTTAGTGTGTAAATATGGGTGGATGTGAGGGGTAATGATTAGGGTATAGAGTAGATAGGTTAGTGTGTAAATATGGGTGGATGTGAGGGGTAATGATTAGGGTATAGAGTAGATAGGTTAGTGTGTAAATATGGGTGGATGTGAGGGGTAATGATTAGGGTATAGAGTAGATAGGTTAGTGTGTAAATATGGGTGGATGTGAGGGGTAATGATTAGGGTATAGAGTAGATAGGTTAGTGTGTAAATATGGGTGGATGTGAGGGGTAATGATTAGGGTATAGAGTAGATAGGTTAGTGTGTAAATATGGGTGGATGTGAGGGGTAATGATTAGGGTATAGAGTATATAGGTTAGTGTGTAAATATGGGTGGATGTGAGGGGTAATGATTTATAGAGTAGATAGGTTAGTGTGTAAATATGGGTGGATGTGAGGGGTAATGATTTATAGAGTAGATAGGTTAGTGTGTAAATATGGGTGGATGTGAGGGGTAATGATTAGGGTATAGAGTAGATAGGTTAGTGTGTAAATATGGGTGGATGTGAGGGGTAATGATTTATAGAGTAGATCCTGTGTAAATCCTGTGTCCTGCTTGAAGAGGGTTTATTCCAAGAACACGGTTCCTTCTGGAAGCATTTTTAGTACGGACAACTTAGGTTACGGAGACAAGCTGCATCCAATACTAAATTTAGAAGGAATTAAGTGTCAGTTCACATAATTTAAATACCATTTCCAAAATTATCTCAGAAAGGGTGTTCGATTACTTGGTTTGAGGATATTTTAAGATCATTTGACCATACTATTTATGCTTTTTGCCGCTCTGGACTGAACCCAAGGCCAACTCTGTCTCTTGGTGTGTTTGATTTGTTTTCCCAGAGCAGAGATGACACCTCAAAATAGCACATAAAATAACTCAATGATAAACATCTAAATTACTGATTATATCGCAGAAAATGTATAGTACAGGGTTAATGTTTAAACGCAGAATGAACATTGAAATATGTTACGGATTACCTGTAATTATTAGCTAGACCACCACTCTTTCTTTTGCTCTTTCTGTTTTTACTGATTTACCATTTCTGGGAAATGCGCTGGAAAACAACCCCCCCCTCATTATTGTGCGTTTCTGCAGTGCTGATAATATTACAGAATAATATTGTATGTAAACTTGTATGAACACTTTGGTTATCCCTGGTTATGTTTGAAAGGTAAGGAAATCATGGATATAGTAGAATTAATGTCTACTATCACCAAGCGATGTTCACTGACATTGAAAACAATGTATTTTTTTATTCTTCAATAAAGTTCTTGTAGGAATTGTACAGTGTGGATCTTCTTTTACCAAATTACCTCTCCATGTTTTATCCTTCCCTATAGGGATACAACTCAGGTGTGAGGTAGAATGTATTAACTCTCTGTACTTGAAACCAACTCACATAATCTGTGAATGTGTGTTAGATGTCCCAGTGAGTTATATTTGTAGAAGACAGATATGGGAAATATGTATCAAAGGTTGAGAGACATATAGCACAAACATGGGTTACTGTCTTCCTAAACCCCGGTCCTCCTATAGTAGGTTTATGTTTTTAAGAGTATTAACATAATTAAATGTGGTTTGATATAAAGCTATAAATGTATTTAAATATTACTTGTCTCGTTCTGAATCCAACTTCACCACGGACACCTGTCTCCTTATTTCCCACACCTGTCTCCTTATTTCACACACCTGTCTCCTTATTTCCCACACCTGTCTCCTTATTTCACACACCTGTCTCCTTATTTCCCACACCTGTCTCTTTATTTCACACACCTGTCTCCTTATTTCCCACACCTGTCTCCTTATTTCCCACACCTGTCTCCTTATTTCCCACACCTGTCTCCTTATTTCCCACACCTGTCTCCTTATTTCCCACACCTGTCTCCTTATTTCCCACACCTGTCTCCTTATTTCCCACACCTGTCTCCTTATTTCACACACCTGTCTCCTTATTTCCCACACCTGTCTCCTTATTTCACACACCTGTCTCCTTATTTCCCACACCTGTCTCCTTATTTCACACACCTGTCTCCTTATTTCACACACCTGTCTCCTTATTTCCCACACCTGTCTCCTTATTTCCCACACCTGTCTCCTTATTTCCCACACCTGTCTCCTTATTTCACACACCTGTCTCCTTATTTCCCACACCTGTCTCCTTATTTCACACACCTGTCTCCATATTTCCCACACCTGTCTCCTTTTTTCCCACACCTGATTTCCCTCAGCACAAACTATATTTCAGTTTCTGCTTCCCCATAATGTTTTCTTTCGGTTTTTGTTTTGTGTCTGTTCTGTTTGGTGATTTATTTTATATTTGTAATTATTACAGTGCGTTTTATTAACGCCTTCTGTTCGTCCTGCGCATGCGTCCTGTCCCCTCGTCTGCAGTTTGTATAAAACACATTCAATATTTTGGGTCAGATTTAATTGTCAATATCCCTGCCATTATAAACCTACACCAATTAGAAATCACCCCTAGCACACACAACACACCCACACAGTGCGACCCAACGCATGTACCTGAGTCCCAGTATGGAAGTCATCCACTGCCCTGGTGCCCATAAACTCCAGCTCCATGTGGGTGTGGGTATCGATGCCACCCGGGATCACCAGTCTGTCTGTGGCATCAATCACAGTGACTCCAGCGGGCACTTCCAGGTTTAATCCCACTTCTATAATAAGTCCGTTTTCTATGTACACATCGCTGATTATGGAGCAGTCCTCGTTCACAACTCGACCCCCTTTAATTAGAATAATACTGCTCTGGTTCAACATGGTTTCCTATTTAGTTGAGCTGTCGATCTAGTTCGAAATATGTTTTAATAATGGAGAATTTGACACACCTCTCAGAACCAGAACTTCCAGGGTGCGGTTACTGACTACATGTACTGACTAGACTAATACCAACATTCACCTACCCCAACCTTTCTTCAAAACCTGTCACTCAAGTTCTCTAAAACTGAGTTCAAACTAATGCAAGTTAAAACTGCGGGTCTCATATAAGAAATACTTTTTCTTCAAGCTCCATGTACTTATTGCATGCTGTCTGCTTGTCTGCCCTGTCCAGAAATAGGCAAATGATTAATGGTATGTTGACTTCTAGGTTGGTGAGGTAATAGTTCAACATTTAGAATCCAGGGCTGAAAATATTTAATATATATATACAAGATAAGACATGTACAAGATAAGATATATACATGTGTTGGATTGGATTGATTGCCAGGTTGTTTTAGGCATATTTACAAGTTAATATGTTGCCATACATTATCATAAATCAAATGCATTACATTTTAGGTTTGTAGTATAGGTTTGTCATGTTGCATGTCATGTCACATCACTTGCAACTATCTGTAAGAGACATGTTTTTGCAAAAAGAAACTGAAATCCTGGTCAGATCATACCAACTTTGCCCTGGGACTTGGCATATGGGGGTTTAATTGACTTAGTACTGTACACTGTTTGCTGTCGGATAAGGATTGCCATGTAGTGGTGAGTTCTAGCGACCCCTTGTGGTCGTTTGGGGGATTGGGCAGTTAGTGGCTGGAGAATGTGTTTCCATAAATGTTAAGTACTGGTTGAACGAGGACTGCAAATTTAAACAGAACGGCTTAGATTAAGGATATGTCTCAATCGTTGACCGATTAATGTTTCTGCAGTAAGGCAATGTCATAAGTACACACACCTTCAAATAGGTAGTGATGACCAGTTCTCTGATATTACGAATATGCAAATTGTCAATTCCAGTTATTTTAAGATGCAATGATTTTATTATATATAGTTATATAATATGCAGGAGTAGGTCCACAGTTGTGCCTTGGGATTTCACTAAATGACACACCATACTACAGGAAGTGGAGGCTTTCTCACCATACAGGAAGTGTAGACTTTATCACACCATACAGGAAGTGGAGGCTTTATCACACCATACAGGAAGTGGAGGCTTTATCACACCATACAGGAAGTGGAGGCTTTATCACACCATACAGGAAGTGGAGGCTTTATCACACCATACAGGAAGTGGAGGCTTTATCACACCATACAGGAAGTGGAGGCTTTATCACACCATACAGGAAGTGGATACTTTATCACACCATCCAGGAAGTGGAGGCTATATCACACCATACAGGAAGTGGAGGCTTTATCACACCATACAGGAAGTGGAGGCTTTATCACACCATACAGGAAGTGGAGGCTTTATCACACCATACAGGAAGTGGAGGCTTTATGACACCATACAGGAAGTGGAGGCTTTATCACACCATACAGGAAGTGGAGGCTTTATGACACCATACAGGAAGTGGAGGCTATATCACACCATACAGGAAGTGGAGGCTTTATCACACCATACAGGAAGTGGAGGCTTTATCACTCCACCCAGGCAGAACTCAAACATTCAACAACACATGAAGCATCAGTGGAGATATTCAGAGCCATAGTTTTACAACCCCCCCTGTCTTTTTTGAAGATTTATGCAGCGATACTGTTTGTGTCCACTTCCCTTAAGGGGGACCCGTGCCTGCTGGCCATGCTGTGGGACCAATCAGCCTTGGGAACATGTGTTGGATCCATCCTGGGGCAACTGATTGTGTTGCAGGTTGAGCAGCTGATGCTACCAGACAGGTCCAGCCTCCAATCTGCCAAACACTCAACCCTCCCAGTTGTCCTTTTATGATTATATTTGACCTGGACTATTCTATTTTTAAGACTCCTTGCACATAAAACATGCATTTAAATAACTTTCATATTAAACGATCATAAGTTCACCCAGTACAGCCAGAAGAGGACTGGTCACCCCTCCGAGCCTGGTTCCTCTCTAGGTTTCTTCCTAAATTTGACCTTCAGGGAGTTTTTCCTAGCCGCCATGTATCAACTTGTTCAACTTGTTCTTCTTGTTCAACTTGTCGATGTGTGCTCTGTCGGATTCAGGCTGGGTGTTTGTAAAAGCACATTGTGACAACTTAGTTGTAAAAAGTGATTTATGAAATAGTACAAGAATAGTACATTATTCAAACGAGGCCATGTGTGAAAAAAACTGAACTTCCCTTCTAATGTATTCCAGCCTCTTGCTTTGGAGGGATGAATAAAAGGAGAAATTATAAAATACATGAAAGCCAAACCTCTACCCCTAACTAGAAACATATTCTGCTGTATTGCATAAGTCAACATATCTAGTCACCCGTTGAAACGATGCCTTGTAGGGAGGAAGTAAATTAACAGTGTTCTGTGGTTTAACAAACATCTCTGGCTTTACACAGACAAAACAACATACAAAAGATGAAGGAACCAAAATGTAATATTGAGAAGAGTCAGACGACCACAAAGACGCCTATGGCAACTCTAGAGGTGCTACAGTCGTCCACAGCTAAACCACAACAAATGACCGATGGCCTCACAAAAATGTCTTTCTGGGAGAGTGGCGAAAAGAAAACCACTCACATAAAATCTCGACTCGAGTTTGCTAGGAGGCGCGTGGGAGACTCTTAGACCAACTGTGTCTATGGTCTGAACACCTGAACATATAACTACCTGGCCTTAACAATAAGTGCTAGTTTTAATCTTATCTCATGCTCAGTGACCTAAGATAGGAGTGTCAAACTCATTTTTACCTCAGGCCACATTACACATTATGGTGTCTCTCAAAGGGCCGGTCGTAACGGTAAAACGGTTGTGTAAAATGTAACTGCAACTTAAAATAACGTTAAATAGCTGTCTCTGCATTTGATTGTTATTTATTTAAGTGTGCAAATATTGTACATGCATTTGCATAAATGTTTAAAAAATATATGTAAGCACATTGCTCTGTGTTATTACAACATAAGTCCCTTTAATTTGTCAGGTTTAGAATCCCACTTTACTCCATCATACTTGTCACACAAAATCGACATGCATTGTGGGAGATATAGTTTATGGTTACAGAAATACTGTAAAGGAGCAAACACATTTATTTTAAGAAAATAATGGGCTTTTGTAGCTCTTTCGGGCCACAGAATATAACGCTCTCACTTGATGTGATTTAGAAACACCATCACAATTTTGAAGCATGGTAGGGTCAATACTTGCACAATCATTTGGTAGGTTGCTAGATTTACAATTCATTTTGAACAGTTTGTGGATTTTTTTCTCTGACTTTCAAAGTCAAAACAAATTAAATCAATTTTGGGTTAATTTTGTAACATAATAAAATATGGATAAGTCCAAGGGGGCTGAACACTTTTGAGAGCCACTGTAGTTGACAACATGTACTGTATAGAGCACAAGCCCAATGGAGGTGATATAAATATTACCATAACGGTTCTAGTTCTAGTACCTGGCCGTCCTGCCAATTCTGGCTTCACATTTCTTGTCATGCAAATTTGTTTGGCATGACGCTTGGTGTCATGGTAACGCGCACAGATTAGGAAGATGGCATTATGGGTTTTAGTATAGCCAATTAAGTGTTTTCAGAATAGATACATGATGTAGAACATCTAGGATCATATTTTTCAAACCCTAAATCCAAAGGAACTTCTGACATAAGGAGTTGTCCGTTTCCTGAAGTGACACATTGTATATATGCTGTTGTTATGGTCCATTTCACTCATAGATTTCTTTATATCAGATAGCAAAAATTATTATCATAGATAAACAACAAAATAACGTTTCTACCGTGACCATTTAGAAGTTGTCCAAAGAGTGTTTCTGGGAAGGCATTTATTAGGAATGAACACAGGCCTCGGTGACATTGTGTTCCTGGAACAACACAACACATCTTTCTCCTCAGAACTTTTTTCAGGCGCTAGGACAGATTAGCATATCGATGCTGTGGATTGGTTGTCAACAAGAACATCACATCAGTTCACATGCCACAATTTATTTTGCCCATTAGTGTATTAAAAAGAGGGGAAAATAAGACCGCGGAGAGACAAAGATGCATGTGGCGAGGAGATAAGACTGCAAACAGAGCTTAGAAAACACCTACCCTTCACAGTACTGGAATAAACAATAACATGTGACTTAAGAGGATTTACATAAGATGAGAGCTCTAATCAGTAGGAGACAAACCAACGAGGCACCAGTGGCATCTTGTAACTAACGGAGACTCTTGATGCGACGGAATTAGGAAAGTTCAGATTCAGGGTGGATTTAGAAAGCTTTCCACGGGCATTGTTGTAGTTCCCTGTAGTGCGCCGGTACAGGTGTGATGGGAAAAATGGGAATCCGTGGAACGCTAAACCGAAAGTAACCGTGGTGGCAACTATATGACATAAACAGTGTCATAGAAGCCAAATTAACAATTGTTTCTTAAATTGGATTTGATTGTTGTGGCAATACCTCAAAATGTGCAAATAGAAAAATAGATATCGTTTTATAATGCTTTTTAACCTACTGTTTTGACTTGTCCTATTTCCATTTCTTTGTCAGAAATAGTTATTTCCTAATCCTTTTGATCCCAACTTTACGTAGTTGTGCCATTCTTGAACATACAATGTGCCTTTTCCTGATTTCACATTATCTTTGATACTTCTGTAATATTCTTTTGATGCATACAGGTGCCTACAAAAGGTACTTTTAAAGAATGCACATGAAAGGGAAAGCTAAAGGACTCTCAATCTGATTAATCAATTATTTAATTTTCACGTTTGTATTCAAAAGAGTTAAGGAAACATACAATTAAACATATATAAACTCTGATAGATTGCATTTTCACTCATTGTTGCCCAGATGGCAGTATTCTCTTCAGCTTGAAGAGACTGATAGATATTTGACTAATGATTTCATACGACCAGAGACATGCACTACAGTGAATAAAAAAAAACACGTTTA
>CM055763.1:9521627-9556627 GCA_029465975.1 Dallia pectoralis | reverse complement strand
TTCCCCCTCCTCACACGAGGACAATGATACAGTCCTACACAGGAACCCCATAAGAGACGCAGACTAGCCTAGTAATGTGTCCTTGCAGGCCGGTTGGGGGGGGGGGAACAAATTGAGGGATAAAGAGAGGTAGAAAGAAAGGGAGACAGATAAAAGAGAGAGAGAGAGAGAGAGGGAACAGCTTTGAGCTTGATCAGACTATAAATCAAAATGTCTTGGCCTTATCGCAGTTCAGATCGTTTTACAACATATAGCTTGTTTTCTCATTTCATTATGGCAGTGTGCTTCATGGGAAATAAATAAATAAAAAGTCGAATTCGCCAAGGTTTTCCCTCTTTGACTCCATATAGATGTCTAGATATGTAACACACTTTATCAAACAACTGTATGAAGCTAACTACATCAAACTGTAGCAAGTCATTATAGAAACCAACTTTTTGAGAGTTTTGGGCCTTTGTTTTGAAATCCCACGTGCTCTAGCTGCAATGTCAGATTATAGGTGACAGTTTTTTTTTTGACTTGCTGTAAAAGCACAGTGCATGGGTTCAACACTAATTTAGAAATAAATGTCTCATTGAAAACTATGAGCATTAAAGCTCGTCAACGGTTGTCACAGACACAGGGGGAAATGCCTATATATTCCTGTGTAATTTAATTATATCAATATATAAATAAATATATACATGTATAAATATATTCCTGTGTTGTAAAAATACCACAGGAGAAAAACAATCAGAAAACACTTCCACCCACAAGCACGACAAGTCTATTTCTCATGGTGTTTTTCTTTCCCTACGTACAATGAGAGACAGCCAGGTAAGAGGTGCTTTCTGCCTGGCCTGTACGGTATTCGAATCAGCACGGCTGTCGTCCTCTACATCAGCAGAGACCGGGCCTCAGTGAACGCTGACTGACTGACACGCGGAGAACGATAGCGAGATCCAGCAGGTGCATTTGACTTGCATTCCTCAGATCTGTAACTACACCAGCACACTTGTCTTCCTGGCTGGCCTTGTAATAAGCTGCTTCAAAGATCAGTGTGCCCTGATAACATCTGGAGTATGTAGTTCTCCTCTTTCAGGGAGCTTTTTTCCCCCTCCTTCCACTCTTTAGGTTTTCCTAATAAAATGTCAGTTTAATCATATCTTAATGCTTTGATAATGGCTTCTTTTACACACAGGGAACAGAACAGTCACTTCAGTGTCTTTAAAAGCCCAGGATATGGACGAAATTAGAAAACGTCGGTGAAATAAATTCGCTTAGGCCCTGCTTTGCCAGAACGGGCGTAGCTGGAGCTGGAATTTGACTGAACAAGACAATTTCGCAGAGAAATGTAATTGTTGTTTCAAAAAGGAATAACGCAAGGCAGGCTAGAACATTTCATATTGGATGAGTATCTGTAAATTACAGTGTAATGGGAGTTAATAGTGATGTTGCCGTGGGGAATATGTACAGGCAGGAGTTGGCTGAAATGCATATAATGGTGGAATTAGGCTTGTGTCGGTGTACATCTATAAATGTAAGTTGCAAATGATGTTGGGGGAACGGTGGGGGGGGGGGTTATTAATAACTGGATCCATTAATGAATACCTTTAGTGTGTGCTAACTTGTAGAGGTGGTGAGGGGAAAACACGGAGCTCTGATGATTGGAGTCTGCAGGTGCAAATCCAGCTGCCAGGCATCTGCATGTTCTCATCTATTTTGTCAGGGACAATGACAGGTCACTGAGGCTTCTCTCTGTCACACGCACACACACACACACACACACACACACACACACACACACACACACACACACACACACACACACACACACACACACGCACACACACACACTGATAAAGTTACTTGTGTGAAACAGCTTTCAGACACATTGCAACTTCCATTAGTTGTGACTTAAATACAAATATTGCTCAGGTATTGCACACGGTTGTGCTACTTGGCCAAAAGCATTTGCAGGCTTTAATAGACAGACAACTTGTAGCAATGCCACCCACCTAAGTGATTTCAACAGAGTGAGAGGGTTTTGCCCATGGGCACATTCAAACTGCCCTATGGCGGTTATATGTCAGACCGATGTCATGGTAACGAGCCACATACAGTTGGCACGACTCCAGGTTGTCTCCACCGAGTCGTGTGACAAACAAACGATAAGACCACAACCACAAACTACAGCAATAATGTCAAATGAAGCCTCACATTGGAGTTATTATTAGATGTTTACTGTATATTTAAGGTTTTTAGTAAAAAAAGGTTGAATTTAGCAGCCTGTATAAAAATGGTAAAAACAATGAAATTATACACAGTGTTTGATTTGGCTGCATTAAGGAGTCTCACAAAGAAATGCATTTAATAATGTAAATAAATGTTTTTTATCTCAATATGAAAACACGCAGAGAATTTCTTAAAACATTATAAACCAAAACAGAACAAAAAAGCCCCATATTTAACCTCCTCACCCCAACCTGTGAAACACATATAGCTTAAAAAACATGTCAACAACCCCCCCCACCAATACACATCCAGCCCCCCACCCATACACCCCAGCCCCCCACCCACCCATACACCCCAGCCCCTCACCCACCCCCGCCTGCTCTGTGTACGTAGACCAACTGAAATGCATCACCTAGGTGAGATATAAGTTCGCTTGCTCTAGAATTTTCCAGTGCAGGAAGATGTTTCCTCCAATCGGGAATCTAATCTCATCCTCGGCACAGATACCCTATCGCTCAACCGTACTATCAGGATTATAGGCACCAACGAGGGGTGGGGGTTGGGGGGGAAGAAAACACATTGGTCAAGTCAAAATGACCCTAAATGGTATTGAGATATGGACTGTTCTACGGATAATGTGGTTGTGAATGTATGCGCCAGTGGTGGACCGTCAGGGCCAGCAAGGCCTTCTCTGCTGGCCTAAACACTATCAGAATCCCTGGCTTACATTGTAATATATTTTTTCCCGTGAATGTGTATTAAATTATTCCCAATAGTCTATTCTCATAGCTTTTTTTCTAGGTCGCGCTGCTTCCAGTAGTGTATTTTTATTTTAGAGCTTTTATCCAATCATATTTCAGCCATCATGTGTTGCCACGTCAAAGAAATCTGCCTTAAGGCCTTCAGAATCAATCGTGCAGGCGCCTGTAGCTTCAAAATGAATGGCAATGTAACGGTGCTCTTTAACCAATCAGATACTCAATCAGATTATTCAACCAATCAGATTTCGAGATGGCGACACTGGGGCCATCTAGCAGGCTTAGAACAACGTCGGCCTTTTCACACCCTTTGATTGGATGGTCAGAACCTGTACTATTACTACTTGTCAGAGCAAACCGCAAACAGCATCTGTACAATATAAAACATATTAATGTAGCGATTAAATACTGTTTTTTTTTTATTTTACGAACCACAATGGCTGACAGAGGAGAAGACATTAACTCGCAAAGACATTTTCAAAACGGACTTTTCAAGAAAAGGTCGGACAACCCCGAAGTTAGCTAGCCTGTCCCAGCCGGGGAAAGGGTTTACCCGACACTCTCATTGCAATAACTACGAGCGGTACCCTTGGCTCACAGCCTCCGAGCCGAGGAACACTGCAAATTGTATTGCTGGGAATGCATGTTATTTACAGTAGATCGATTTGGTGTTTGGAGCCACACTGGGTTTGCAAACTTGAGTTGTCTAACCAAAGCAGCAGCGAGACACCAAAGCACGGCCGGACATTTACAAGCAACGGTGCTTTTGAAAACTTTTGTGGAAACTCGAGTGGATCTACAGCTCAATGAACATATGCGCAGGGAATCGGAGCTCCACAACGAAAAGGTAATGGCTGAATAGCTGCATGAGATACCTGTCTGTGATGCAACAGCCTGTTGTACTGCGTTTCTCTATAATATTGATGGTTTATAGTCGTGGCGTCATGATGTTGGTATTAAGAGGTGGATTAATTCGGGTGTGACACCACTGAAGGCCTAGGTGTGAAATGCACTGGTAAAAGCCACTGGTATGCGCCGATAGAGGCTCTGAATGTGTGGATAGGCTCTACATCAGTTGGATGACACAGGACCGTTGCCATGGCAAAACATGACCTCTTAAGGACAGTTATACTACTGGTGGTAGAGAAGGGATGCTCTCTGCCCAGTCGAACTGCAGCAATGGAACCACAGTGGTTTGTCATGTTGCCTGTACCGTGCCACCACACTAGACTGAGTTAGGGTCCCTACTCTGCCCTGTAACACACTAGACTGAGTTAGGGTCCCTACTTTGCCCTGTACCACACCACACTAGACTGAGTTAGGGTCCCTACTCTGCCCTGTATCACACCACACTAGACTGAGTTAGGGTCCCTACTCTGCCCTGTACCACATCTTCCAAGTCAAATCAATTCTTTCAACAGACGAGACTCACATAAACAAAATAAATGAAGTTCCCACTCAAATGTTACTCACTTACTATTCAGCAAACCATCAGCGCAAACTGCTGGGCTAGGAGGATGTCCTCCTTTCATCTTTTAATTAGTTGGTTTGCTTTGGCAGCTGGTACTGTAAGCGTCCGGGCAGGCTGGAGGATTTGTTGTTGATTTGCTGAAACACAGCCTGTAACCCTGTATTGTACTGCTCCACGCGCGCCACTGTCCCCTTTGATATTTCCTAATGGAACCCCACAACAAGCTACATACGACCCAATGAAAAGGCCACTAATTCCAAATCATCTTAAGGAGCGATGCACACAGCAAGAGAAATAATCACAGGCACAGCGACCGAAAAGAAACAGAAGAACACAAAAACACCATGCGGTTTCTTTTTAGCCTATAAGCGTGAAATTATTTTAAAAGAATCACTGACTGTTATTTGCAATAATTGAATGAATGAGAAATACTTCACTGTGATCTCCAGTGTCCATCTCACTTATTCATTGAAACTGACTGAGGATATGGAGACGCTTCTTCAGGACACCTTTCTCTCGTAGCTCGTAGATCTTCAGATCAGTGGAACTTGGTTATAATAATATGATGTACAGTTGATTATACAGAGGGTGTATGTGGATGTTATCTGTGTTAAAACACAATTGTACAGGAATTGTCTCCACTCAGTAATTAATTATCACACTTAAGTAAATAATGTAGCCTAGTAGACAAGGATTTGGACAGTTTTATGAACTTAACAAAGGCCAAGTGGAAATAAGGTATTTAGAGTAAGGAATCTGTATTTATCTGCTTCCGTGTTAGACGAGAGAAATACCTACCTTTGTTTGGGACACTAAGGATGCCAGCACATTATCATACCTTTTCATGAAATCACCACGAATTGCTTAAAAAAAATGAATGACATGGACGTTGAAAACTCAATTATTTTGTCTACAGGACACACATTTTTCGGATCTGCAGTGAAGAAAAAATTATTGTGCGTGAATTAATGGTTTCTATTTGTAGTTCTGTATGTTCCAAAAATGTTCATTTGTCAGTTGCACCTTCACAATGCACTCTTCATCCTCACGTTGGTCTTTTCTACCACCCCTTAAAAAACTCTTGTCCTAAAGGCAAAGAAAGTGCATTTTCGTGTGCATTCAAATAAGCTATTTGTGTCGACTTCACAAAAACTTGCACTGTGCAGAAGCTGAGGGTAGATTGGCATTTGTCTGGGGGTATCATGCACAAGTAGGACTTTAGATATGTAGTGTCAGTGCTACACATGTGTTTTAAAAGCACATGGAGGTCAATGCCATTGTAAAAGGCTGCCAAATAATGATTTTTCTTTTATGCCAGTTTGTGGGATCTTTATATGCCAGTTTGTGGGATCTTTATATGCCAGTTTGTGGATTCCTTATATGCCAGTTTGTGGGATCTTTATATGCCAGTTTGTGGGATCTTTATATGCCAGTTTGTGGGATCTTTATATGCCAGTTTGTGGGATCTTTATATGCCAGTTTGTGGGATCTTTATATGCCAGTTTGTGGGATCCCGTAATGCCAGCAGTGTGGTCTGGCAGCACATATCCTAACGGGTATGCTTAATAGAGCTTAATAGAGCTTAATAATATGTATCATTACTGTTTGCCTGTTATTAGGCCCAGCGTTTTATTAGGCACGACTCACGACAGACTAGTTAACTAAGCCAAGGCTCAGCTCCTCCCAAGATCCAACAGAACACCAGAAGCCGTGCTCACAAAACATCTAGCTCCCAACTTGCTGATTTAGGAGAAACTCGAGAGAAAAAAATTACTTTGACAGTTTTCATTTAATAGACTTTTGGTCTAAGAGTTTTTTCACAAAGCGTTTTAGCGCCTAAACCTGTGAAAGGTTAGAAGTGATCAAGAGGACTTAGCTTCTGAGACCAAATTACGAACAATCCTAAAATGGTTTCTGCTGGCAATCTGTCTCATATTCTGCACAACATTTTAGAAACATTAAATAATATTGGATATTTATTCAATATATTGAATCAATAAGTGTTGGTCTATGGTCCTATTACCTGGGGCAGTTATTTGTTGCTTCAATTCTGCATCATCTGCCCTTGTCTGAGACGGCAAAGAATGCCAGAACTGGGGAAAACCACATTTATTTGCATGTATATATTTTCCAAAGCTTCTTTTTTGGTTTTAGAAGTTATTCTAACTCTATATACTTTAATAATGTCCTCCTTTACATGCACAAGTGGGCCAAGAATTAAAAGCCCATCCATTAGTTGTTGACATTTATATAAGAGGATGTCAATTAGCTGAACATATACTTGACTACCGGTAGTTAGTATATAATTATTGGTCTAATGTTTGAATCTGTGACACGTAGCCTAGATTTTTTAAATTAGCTTTATATCACTATGACAACATGACACATACATCTACAGTGTTGCTATGGTGCCATTATTGACAAAGACTCATCCTCTATCAGCCAATCAGTGAGTAGAAAAGATGCTTGTTCGTGAAACAGGACATCATATATTTCTTCCCATTTCTTGGTAAAAGCTGGTCTCAGCAGCTTGAGTTTTTAAGAATAAACTCTTAGCTAGAAAGCTTTACTGTTATTTGGGAAACCCTCTCAATGATGAGATAAAGTGTTGAGTAAAAAAAACAGCCTAGATAAATTACAGGGAGCATTCATAAGATCCAATAAGATACCAGATAAGATAAATTACCCCAGACAGGACCAACTGACCCAAACTCTTAGGTACCAAGAGTTTTGCAGGATCGATTTCGGGAACCGAGATGGTAGGTCAAATGACACTCTCGTGCTGTCCAAAGATTCACCCAGACACAACCATACAGGTAGCAAATGATTCCATCCACTTTGACTCCCCCACACACAACAATACAGGTAGAAAATGATTCCACCCACTTTGACTCCCCCACACACAACAATACAGGTAGCAAATGATTCCATCCACTTTGACTCCCCCACACACAACAATACAGGTAGCAAATGATTCCACCCACTTTGACTCCCCCACACACAACAATACAGGTAGCAAATGATTCCACCCACTTTGACTCCCCCACACACAACAATACAGGTAGCAAATGATTCCACACACTTTGACTCCCCCACACACAACAATACAGGTAGCAAATGATTCCACCCACTTTGACTCCCCCACACACAACAATACAGGTAGCAAATGATTCCACACACTTTGACTCCCCCACAACCATACAGGTTGAGAGAACTAACCCATTTTTGACCATGGCAGATATTTATTTAGGTTGTATCAGATTAACAAAACAGATTGTCTTTTCCTCGATCAACAATAGCTGTATTTTTTCAGTCCCACTGGAAAGACTGTTCTAAACGTTCTGGTTCGTCAACTGATGATGTACTGTAGAAATGCTATCGAAATCTGACCACTGTATCGAATATTGTGCAGAATCTACTTTTTATTTACTTATGTTTTTTAACGGGGGAATTACTAGTTAGTGAAGATGATCTGTCCGGTCACTAAAGGGACGCGTGTTCCCTAAGTTTTGAGGACAGACATTAACGGGATCCTGTCGTTGGCAAATAATCACATGTCGAAAACTGTCCAGAAGGTTATTTTTAGAATTGGCCAGAGGAGATAAAAGATGCTGGCCTCACAACTAGGTCAGCTACAGTGAGTTGTTACTAGCAAAGTATATCTGACTTGTCCAACTGTTTACCTACACAGGGTTTCTCAAATCACTGCCTGTGGACATGGCATGGTGGTTTTCTATTATAATTAGTTAATCCCATTCACCTTGTTTCTCTGATTAGAGGTGATATGATAAAACCATCAGAACGAGAGAGAACAACGGTTACTGTGTGAAGTCCCTTCAGGTCAGAACTACTGCAGTTCCTGGAAAACAGATAAATGCATCATTAAAACAATATTGTTAGTGTTCATGAACAGGCAGTTTGCTCTCACGTGCGACCCACAGACACGGCATTATTGCAGTCTTCAGCAGTATTCGCTTTTCCAGTCACAATTGTGAATATGTCTATTTAAGGCAGTCATGTATTGCGTTGCACGGCTACACGGTTTGTCTCATTTAAAAGTTAGAGGAAAGACAGGTGTCCCGAACAACATCTGTAATTCTCCAACCGTTTTAGCTACACACAAGTAGGTGACTTTGAGCAATCTGGTTGGAAACTGGTAATTGCTCAAATCACATTGTGATGTAACGCCTCCCTGTCCGAGAGATTGATCTTGTATCTCAATCGTATAAATTAACTTTATGTACAAATCACAGATTAGGAGAAAAAGTAGGTCGTAGAAAGTAGAACTTTCCTGAATTATGCTGCTGAGTAAATTTGACTATTTAGGACTGAATTCCTTTTCGATCATCGTGACCGTTTGTTTCCACTGAACATGGTCCGAGGACTCAGGAGGTAGAGCAGGTATCCATGGCGACTACACAGATGTAAACGTGTGCATTATTTAATAAACACAGATATAAACGTGTGCATTATTTAATAAACACAGATATAAACGTGTGCATTATTTAAAAAACACATCAACACAGATGTAAATAAACACATCTACACAGATATAAACATGTGCATTATTTAAAAAACACATCTACACAGATGTAAATAAACACATCTACACAGATGTAAATAAACACATCTACACAGATGTAAATAAACACATCTACACAGATGTAAATAAACACATCTACACAGATGTAAATATACACAGATGTAAATAAACACATCTACACAGATGTAAATGTGTTCATTAAATAATGCAGAAGATGTTATTTCTCTGTAAACGTGATGAGCCACTGAGGTAAAGTACCTCGGCCTCCTCGTCTCAACTCTGACAGTTAAACAACGTAATTGATTTCCGCCGGCGCCTTGCTAGACCGGCTGCCATATTCCCAGTTAAATGTGCCACTATTCCCAGTGTTTGCAGAACAGACGAGCACATCAACTGTACTATAGAAAACATGTCAAGTTAGAGCGAGTCATTTGCGCTGATGAATGACAAGCACTGACTGGCGCTCAGTAGTAGAAGCCCTCATTAGACAACACATCTTCAGATGTCACAGAGCTCCGGTGGTTCTGCGAGTTTCGGGAGGAACAAACGAGTGCCGCTTGAATATTGCAATGTCATAAGAATGAGCAGAAGGAAGTGAAACCTCAATTGACACGTCTCATGCGGACGACTTTTTTGAACGTTGACAGCCATCTGTGGGGATTCTGTTCACTCCAGCTAATGAGCTACTCGTTGAGGAGACCCAATCTACACAGGCTGGTCCCATGGGCCCGGTCCAGCTGCTGGGAGTGCATACTGTACACACACACACACACACACACACACACACACACACACACACACACACACACACACACACACACACATGTACACACACACACACACATGTACACACACATGTACACGCACACACACACACATGTACACACACACACACACACACAGTGGTTTCCTGCCATCTTTGTTGTTGAGGCAAACACATGATGTGAATGCAGAAAAACTGGAGGACAATATAAAATTAGACGAACCTACATAAGTTAACAAGCCATCAGTGTTTAAGGGGATTGCTGACCTTGAGCATTGGGAGACTGGCAGTGTTATAAAGTCCAAGTATGACCTATACATTTCAGCCAACACAATGTAATGACATTGAGTATAGCTGCCACCGTTCGATCGTAATCGTGACCAGAAGCAGATGAGCTGGATTGTGATACAGTGGCTCAGCTGGAATGAGTCTAATCAATGTCTCCCAGGAGAATGAGCTGCTCTCCTTTGTTTCTTTCTGTAAATACAAGCCTCTTTAACATCACAATATAATCCATTATCTGGCTCTGCATGGCAAATGCCAAGGATTTGTTGTTGCACAAATCATATATTTTCTTTTCCATCCGCTATGAGATCAGCGGGTCGAGATCTAAAGTCATGTGAATGTTACAGGAGAGGAGGCATCCTGACTAAAGCACTTCTAATTATTCCATATCAGCAAAATGCTCCAGGAATAGAATGTATTTATATATTTTTTTACGGAGAAGAGTTTATGATCAGTAAAAGCACAGGCATGGTGCTGTTTTGGAATTCGCAGCATTTTGATCTAATCACAGAATCTAAATATTCATGAAATACAATGATATCTCAGTCAGGCAGGCGGCTGGACATTAATTTAGAAACCCAGGTAATTTATTAGGTTTATCAGTGCTTTAAAAGCTTGCCACTGTATTTGTAATACATGTTGGCAGTGAGAGGAAGTAAAAGTTCCTGATAATTTATGGTGGTGTACGTGCAATTTGAAGATATTCAATTAGAATGATGTCTAATTTTCAGCTTGGAGATTCCCAGTTAAAAATTCTATTAAAATGTTTTGCCCTAGATACATACCAATCTGTTATCAGCACATTTGATGACACTTCTTGTAACACTAAAATGATCCATCCTGGGGTTTATTTCCCCTTTTTACTGTAATTGAAATGTATTTCATTGCTTAACAAATACATGTGCACTCACAGGATTACTGCACAAATACTGCATACATTTCATTTCATTTTGACCTCATCCCCAAAACACAGTCCTAGTTTTCACATTTGTGGTACGTTTAATGTAAGTAAAATAAACGTGGAAGACAAACGGAAAAATAATCTAAAACGAATCGTAAGTAGCAGCTTACTCACAACATTTCCTAACAGTACACACAATCAACAAACACTCAGCTAGTACGACTTTGACCGTGACTTTGAAATAATACCAAGACACTAACCAGGAAACATAAATAACCCACAGATTGATTGGTAACCTTTGCCCGGTGTTTAGCTAAACCAATACAGCTGTGCTCCTAATCAAAACTGTGCATTATTTAGTAGAACAAAATTAAAGTGCATAAATATGAACTGGTAGTGTGCTTGGATATCTGTGTCTCTGATATATTACTAGCGAGATAATTCACAGAGCCTGAGGCAGAGAGCTAAACTGAGCCCCGAGCTCTGATTGCTGTCTGATAACAACTGATCAATAAGTGTGTTGTAAAGGTTAACTGCTGTGATGTTGTACATTCTTATTGACCTTAGATGTGTCACGTTGTACGATACTGACAGCGTTTCTGCTCCTGCTTCTTGTTCACTGCTTCTGGTCGGTCTGAAGTGAAGCTGGACCCTCTGAAGAAACTGGGCCCTCTGAAGAAACTGGGCCCTCTGAAGAAACTGGGCCCTCTGAAGAAACTGGGCCCTCTGAAGAAACTGGGCCCTCTGAAGAAACTGGGCCCTCTGAAGAAACTGGCCCTCTGAAGAGGCAGAACCCTCTGAAAAAACTTTGCCCTCTAAAGAAACTGGGCCCTCTGAAGAAACTGGGCCCTCTGAAGAAACTGGGCCCTCTGAAGAGGCAGAACCCTCTGAAAAAACTGGGCCCTCTGAAGAAACTGGGCCCTCTGAAGAAACTGGGCCCTCTGAAGAAACTGGCCCTCTGAAGAGGCAGAACCCTCTGAAAAAACTTTGCCCTCTAAAGAAACTGGGCCCTCTGAAGAAACTGGGCCCTCTGAAGAAACTGGGCCCTCTGAAGAGGCAGAACCCTCTGAAAAAACTGGGCCCTCTGAAGAAACTGGGCCCTCTGAAGAAACTGGGCCCTCTGAAGAAACTGGGCCCTCTGATGAGGCTGGACCCTCTGAAGAAACTGGACCCTCGGAAGAAACTGGGCCCTCTGAAGAAACTGGGCCCTCTGAAGAAACTGGGCCCTCTGATGAGGCTGGACCCTCTGAAGAAACTGGACCCTCGGAAGAAACTGGGCCCTCTGAAGAAACTGGGCCCTCTGAAGAAACTGGGCCCTCTGAAGAAACTGGGCCCTCTGAAGAAACTGGGCCCTCTGAAGAGGCTGGACCCTCTAAAGAAACTGGACCCTCTGAAGAAACGGGGGCCTCTGAAGAAACTGGGCCCTCTGAAGAAACTGGGCCCTCTGAAGAGGCTGGACCCTCTGAAAACTGGGCCCTCTGAAGAAACGGGGGCCTCTGAAGAGGCTGGACCCTCTGAAGAAACTGGGCCCTCTGAAGAGGCTGGACCCTCTGAAAACTGGGCCCTCTGAAGAAACTGGGCCCTCTGAAGAAACTGGGCCCTCTGAAGAATCTGACTAGAGGGTCAAGTACGGAAATGTTTGAGCCTTCAGCGCACACATGTTTTGGGAAGTTTCCTTACTTTTCCTAGCTGCCTAATGAAACATACTTGCCTTCATTATTTAGCTACATTACACCTAATTAAATATTACTTTAATTTTATATTTTTTACATCTATTGCCACTGACTAAATTTGACGATATTGAGTATTTCTGTTTCACATAGCGTGTCTCCCTAAACGCCACTGAGAACCTTGCATTTACATTAGAGTGTAGGGGGCTAAGCAATTAAAAGCTTATTCTGTACTGTATTTACTTGGCTGCTTGTTGATGACTTGGTCTCTTGTTGCTGAGGTGTGTTAACTTGCAGGTCCTCAAGGATTATCACTAGCAAATTACATAACAGAACTAATGAGTTACATAGTCACACAGATTCTATTGTATTCCCAATGGGCTGCCTCCGTCGCTGCCTGAGTAAAATACCCCGGTGCTCCCAGAGGACCCCTGACACAACATATCCCGGCCTGTCTGTCTGGCTCTGTGGAATGGAGGTACTGGGCTTCAGGCAAAATGGAGGGAAAGTAGAAAGTATATACATGCTCTTCTATCTTTAGCCTGAAAGAAATACTGAATGAGTTGTACACATATATTCTGTCAACTTTTACAAAGTTATAAAGGACTATTTTACAAATGATAGTTTTTAGGTTATTTATAAAACATGAGATGATATTACTTCTTTTTACTAAGAACTATTGAACAGAAAATTGCATTATGAAATCCAAATAAAAATATTGATGATCGAAAGAAATGTGAATTATAGAATTCACTCTAATTGAAAAAAACGTTGTTCTAAAAGGCCATATTTTTTATATTATTTATTGTGTTGAGCCTCCTTACTATCACAAGTTAATTATTTTATAAATATAAGATGTTTTTCTTTCTTCCCTCCAAATGAAACGTACACTTGGTTCCTAATCTTTCTAACTACTGTATATTACCTCTTCATAGTGCCTTAATAAGGAGACTTAATAAAGAGCCTTTAAAACACCTCCAGATGATAATTGTTTTTGTTTGATTCTCGTGACACTTTATCATGACCGCTGGTTAATTAATAATTATACATCAACTATTAAGAAGCCACCTTATTAATTAATATCCTCAGATGCAATTAAATTACAGATGCACACACTAATTTAGCAACCAACTTTCCTTAATCCTGTGTAATTTCAAAGGGGATTTCCAGAAACAGAAAAAGCGATTATATTATTATAGCCACAGTAGCTAGGTGTTAATTAAGACGGTAACTAGAGGCAGAATCTAACAAGAAGTGTAGGGCACGTCTGATAAAGAGTGGGCTGAAGCATCTAGATGGGAGGGGCTCACTGGAGTAATATGGCTGGTTGGCTGAAGTATCTAGATGGGAGGGGCTCACTGGAGTAATAGGGCTGGTTGGCTGAAGCATCTAGATGGGAGGGGCTCACTGGAGTAATATGGCTGGTTGGCTGAAGTATCTAGATGGGAGGGGCTCACTGGAGTAATATGGCTGGTTGGCTGAAGTATCTAGATGGGAGGGGCTCACTGGAATAGGGCTGGTTGGCTGAAGGATCTAGATGGGAGGGGCTCACTGGAATAGGGCTGGTTGGCTGAAGGATCTAGATGGGAGGGGCTCACTGGAGTAATAGGGCTGGTTGGCTGAAGGATCTAGGTGGGAGGGGCTCACTGGAGTAATAGGGCTGGTTGGCTGAAGGATCTAGATGGGAGGGGCTCACTGGAGTAATATGGCTTGTTGGCTGAAGTATCTAGATGGGAGGGGCTCACTGGAGTAATATGGCTGGTTGGCTGAAGTATCTAGATGGGAGGGGCTCACTGGAGTAATAGGGCTGGTTGGCTGAAGGATCTAGATGGGAGGGGCTCTCCGCAGTAAAAATGGCTGTCTCAAGCACATAGTTACAGGTATAGAAGGAGCCTGGCATGCTGAAACTTTTAGTTGTATTTTCTCAAATAAATGTATATACTTGGACTAAGTTTCTATACATTCATGCCTTTATTGGAAATTAACGATTTCTTACATATCTTACACACATTTCTTAAATCTTTCCAAGATGGCCATTCCTAATATATACTTTTATATTTATAAAAAATATTTTTTGGTTTAGTTATTGATATTTATGATTACATTCTACCTATACCATCAACATTTGTAATCATTTTAATTTGAATTACTAAAACCCATTAAGTGGAAAATCTAGGTCATTTATTTGTAAGCCCCCTATAAAAACTAGATTTTGTTTTTGGACTTTTTGAAACAAACATCAACAGTACAAACCTTACTAACATCCAGAATGTATCACACTATATTAATACACTGCAACAATGTGTTACATTACCAGTTACATTACCAGTTACATAAAATACGTTTTGTTTTTATTAAAAATATATAATAATTCAGAATCTGACACTGTAAAGGGATCAAAAAAAATGTTTGGGTCCTGTCAGGAAAACTAGAATGAATCTTGAGTTCCTCTCCTCCTCGTGCACATGTTTTGTTTTCCTACAATCCAAGTAAACGTAGCTCCATCCTGATCAAAGAGATGTTGACACTTTGTTATTTAGTCAGAGTATTTAGTATTTAGTCAGAGAAACACTTTCTAAATTACAAAATGTCCGCATCCACACTAATTAATGTTTACTAAACTTTAGAGTGCCAGGGCTTCTCCGAGAACTATAATTACAAATATGCCTTTAAATGAAATGTGTTTCTTGGTGACAGAAAACATAAAAAGTTGTTCTTAAAATGAGCACACAAAGCTAAGAAACACATGTCTTTTAAACTATTTCAAGGCCAGTTTAATCCCACAAGACATCCTATCAGCACATGTCCCTGATCGGGGAAGCTACTGCGAAACACAGGCAACTCAGCAATTAGTGCAAATTAACAGACGTTTTCAAAAATGTCTTTGCTTAGAAAATGACTGCTTTGTAGTTCAAAAAAATGCCACTTTGGCCTTGGAGTGGGAGTTTTTCCAGCAAATGCTTAAATCCTAAAATAAGTACTGCAATCTTCTGGCACACACGCACTGTAATGCTTTAAAAACAATTTAGCAACTGTCATTGCTGTAATTACAGTAACTAATTACCATCCTAGGCAAACAAATAGCTTAACATAATACGCAGGCCCAATCAATTTTGAAGAAATGCAAATTCAGAAAGCAAAAAACAGGCATTTTGGCAAACCTAAAATGGAATACGGGGGAATAATGCACTTTGTTTTATCCACACATAATTCCCAGGGAATATCATATCATAAATATTTGCATTCAGTTCTTATCAGTGAATTTGCATTTGCCTCTTATCAGTCAGCAAGCCAGGCCCAGGCAGATAGGGGGAACTGCCTCCACACCATACACACATTTCTAATGAGTCACGTCCCAGCCTGATATCATATTTTGGCTAGAACTTTATCACCAAAATGAGGAGGTCATTTTCTCGCAGAGTTGGCTCATCTCGGGAACTGTCTTTGAGTTTTTTTTCTTTTTTGATGTGATTCGACCGAGATTCATTTTTTAAAGCCCAACAAAAAGGATTATTTCCTCTGTTCCCAGAACTGCACCGGTCTCATATCGGGAACACGTATGCTCACACTGATTATCACTGTGTCATGAAATAGTTTCGTTTTATCAGAGTGTTATTTTATTTGCCGCTGCGTCCTCCTTCTAAACAGACCGAACTCATGAAGAAAACAGGACCATTTGAATCAACAGAGGCATCAACAGGCAGTCCAAGAGACAGTCAGGACCAGAGACAGGCAGGCCAACAGGCAGTCTAAGAGACAGACAGGCTAACAGACAGGCCAAGAGACAGGCAGTCTAAGAGACAGGCAGTCTAAGAGACAGGCAGGCTAACAGAGAGGCAGTCTAACAGGCAGGCCAGCTGGAGTGTCCACATCCATCTTATTTAGCACACATATGCAACGGTTTCCACAGGTAAAACTGCAAGTTAATGCCTGATGACGTTTTCCTGTGTATTCCACAATAACAATTTCATGGTACATTGCAGAGGATAATTATAATGTATCTTTTCTCCTGGAAAGCCGAGGCAAAGGGATCGGCAGAGGTCAAGTAATGGACGCTGGTAAAGCGCTTGTCTCATTACCGCAATCTCGTTTTTTCTGCTAATCATTGTGTTTTTACTCTTCAAACCGGCGGCACTGGATTGCCGGACGCTGCATATGGACACAGTGTCACGAGTGGAGCGTTGCAATAAAATAAGGTCAAACTGTCGTTTGATGCGATGTAATTAAGCACATGACAAAAAAAAGCATTCGTACGCAATATGCTCAGCTTTTTAAACGCTGTCTGACAATGAACAGATCGTCCCCCCCGGTGTTCGGTCGTACGTGCTGTTAACAGGAACCACATTCAATTGTTCACAGACGAGAGACGAAAATAAAGACAGCAGAATAATTCACCACATCCAGGCACCCTCTAAAGAATTGACATTAATTTTATTAGGCTGATATAATCTACATCCGTGACATCAGATGGCAGATTTAAGAGCCACCTTGGGACCCACAATGCACTTGTGTCTGCCGTTGTTAAAGTACTGCGTGGGAATGTCCCGGCATCGAAACAAACGCAACACAACACAAACGGGTTGTCTCTTATTTTCGCTTACAGATAAATGAAGGATAAATGTGCCAGTCCTGATTCCCATGTCCAACCTGGACAGCAGAGACACCATTCTGTTACCGTTTCCATTAGGACAAAAAATTAAAAAAAATAATTATTAGAGAATGCCCATCATGCCCTCTGGTCGGCCTTACACTGTCTCCCTCTGGTCTGCCAGGAGTACCACCACACACCACCCTCTCCCTCTCTCTCCCTCCCTCTCACCCTCCCCCTCTCTCCCTCCCTCTCTCTCCCTCCCTCCCTCCCTCCCTCCCTCCCTCCCTCCCTCCCTCCCTCCCTCCCTCCCTCCCTCCCTCCCTCCCTCCCTCCCTCCCTCCCTCCCTCCCTCCCTCCCTCTCTCTCCCTCTTTCCCACTCTCTCCCTCCCTCTCTCCCCTCCCTCTCTCTTCCTCCTCCCTCTCCCTCCCCCTCCCTCCCTCTCTCTAGCCTCCTCTCTCCATGGTGCCGAGCACTGGGCCCAGTTTCAGCTTCCTGGTGTATGTGAGGTCGGTGCATTAGCGCCCCCAACCCCCCCGCCCACCTCTCTCCAAGGGGGTCCGCGGTCCGCACCAACTTCTACAACTGGTGAGCTGCCATTGAACCAAAACACTGTTAATCACAAACTCATGGGCGACTAAGGGCCTCCCAAATGAGTGTGGATATGGGGTCCGTCCAAAGCACCAGCGCAGCGGGCCAGTGTTTTTCTGTGGTTCTGGGGCCTCATTCTGTTTGGCTTACTGTGTGGCCAGCAGGGACCGGGGATATGGGGTCTTTGAACACGGCATTTGCAGCTTCTGAAAATAAGCTGGGGGGTGATGGAGATGTTGTTTGGGCATTATGGATGGAGACTGAAATTAAATGGAACCTCTGTTGATTTGCAGACAGTCGATACAGTTATGAGCAGTCATGACATCTGACATGTATTCGGGATGACATGGGTAACTGCTGTGGTGAAAAGATACTGTATTTCTCTTAAATATTTAATTTGTATTCATTAGTTGATAACACAAAGGAATGGGCACACAAGCCTTCCAGTTGTCCAGATAGAGAGCACGTTTTACACTAAGAATCTAGCAGAAAATACTATAGGATTTTAAGTGTACTTTAAGTGTACTGATATTTTTTTCGCCACCTTCCAGGGTTTAAGGAAGGGCTTTTGTGCACCTGCACAGCTGTAAATGATACACATCAAATTTTAGACCTATCAACATATAAATGGTCTTTTGTCTCTTTTATCTCTTAAGTCTTTGAGACAGTTATTTGAGGCAATTTTGTTTCCATATTTAACCTGTGTTATAGGTAATTTGCTTGTTAACTGTTTTCCAACAAAGACGTGAGTGGGCTAGCAAGCTAAACAGCTGACACGTGTGTTGCCTGTTGTCGCCAGGCAAAGACGTTTAAAATGTTGTAAAATCCTGTCTTTTGAGGATTTTCAAACCAATTCGCCTACACCTCAGTCAGACAACCATCGTTACTACGACAACACTACGACAACATGTCAATAAAGGACTCACGTGTACAGTATGTCTGAACGCATTGAAACCTGGTTGGGTCAGTCGCTATTCCGAAACAGATTTAAGTTTTAACATTCACTGTCAAAAATGCTTCAGAATCGCATATTCAAGTTTTTGTATCATGACAGAATTATCTAGAAGTCATTTATGGCTTTACACTAACCAAGCAACAGGCATGCACACACACACCACACACAGACATTTACAGAGACACACACACACACACACACACACACACACACACACACACACACAGACACACACACAGACACACACACACACACACACACACACAGACACACAATGAGCGGCCTGTTTAAAGCAACAGCAGCCAACAGTCCCCTGGCTGGGCGGAGTCCTACTGATTTTGTGATTGGGACCATTCTGTTACTGAAATGCTTTCTTCAGTCCGTTAGATAACATCATCCTCGGCGTTATCTGTGTTTTTGAACTTATTTTAAACACCCCCTCTGCTCTCTCTTCATTACATACTGTCATGTCCGTTTGGCATCCACTTTCATTGCTGTGGGATTTATCTCATACATCCTTCCTTTCTGTCACTCTGTTTATTGTGTGTCAGGGATTTTTAAATTAGCTGTTCCCACATACTCGTAACACCATTAAATAATGACGGCCAGCTCCAGTACAGCTGCATTTCACACTGGTGCACTGAAATCCAGAGGTCAGAGGTCACAGCTAGGAGTTCCGAAATATGGATTTATTGGTTAAGAAAATTATGAACGATCTATCTGTGGAATGCATTTATTTATTCAAAAAACATCCCCCTGTAAACACAATGCACGGTGCTCATCTAATAGCTTGTGAAGTACGAGCTGGTGTCCGACTGTGGTTGATTAATGAAGAGTCGTTTGAATCGAATCGTCTGACAAAGTACAACACACTCTTTATGATTCGGCTAATCGAATGGAGCTCTATAGAGTATTTCAACTGCGAACAAATCAAGAGCCCATCTTGCTTGAATCTCCAGTACACATAAATATTGGTGTGAAGGCAGGGATTGGTTACTGGACACCCTGTCTAAATACCCCCCCAGTCTACGTGGTTACTCGTGTCTAAACCGAATCCTCTTTAAAATAAACTACAGCAAGATGGCCGCTGTAGGCCCAGTCATCATATATCGTTGCCAGGGGAACCCAGAATACTATTTACGTCTTTCTGTTAACATCATAAGAATGTGAAATAAATGTATACCTATAAACAGCGATATCAACAGTGAGACGCCATATGCACACTGTGAAACTTTCTGCGGAACAATTTTCACCAACACCATATCATCCTTGTCTGCAGTGCACAAATGTAATTGCATTACTCAACACGCAGGGTAAGATGGAGGGCAGGGGAAATTAACATATTATCATTTTGTGTATTCTTTCATAACACTCCCCACTTGTTCTAATAACCCGTCTCAGACCTCCGATCAGATCTACACGAGCATCGCAAGTAATTAAAGTTAAAATTAATTACCGCGCTAATACTCTAATAACGAGTCTCTGAGTTTTGTAGCCAGGAAGTAGACATTTTGTCACGTTCGTTTTATCTGTTAAGACCGTGTGTGATTGTCTTTACTTCCAGATTAATAATGTAGCTCGGAAGAGAAGCAGGAAACGGGAGATAAAGAGGAAAGACTTCCCAGACGCTCCTGACCATAGCACCCCTCTTGACAGAGCCCCCCCCACACCCCCACCACAAGCCGTATTCTCCTTTTAACAGTTCCTTTATCGTGACAGTATTTAGAGAAGATATGGTAAGACTGAGGAGGCCTTATGACTGCCGTTTGATATAAATTATACAATTGTTCATTAGCGAGTGCAGATAATGACCTCTCAGCTGTCCTCCTCTCCCTTTGGGATCTCATTTAGCACTCTGAGCATTCAGCGATGCGTACCGCTACATACTGCATACAGAGCTGTGCATACTGCATACACACGTGACACCACACAGAGCTGTGCATACTGCATACAGAGCTGTGCATACTGCTACACACGTGACACCACACAGAGCTGGTATTCTAGGTGAATCCGTGATCACCTACCATAGACACATGTAATAACAGTCACTCGTTAACATTGTGTAACAGCACACTGTTAAGCTTAAGAAGCATTCTGTTCTGTTGTACCTCAGGTTGGCAGCGGCTCAATTGTTACAGAGCACTTAATTTCAACAGCGTGTGCAAAACTATTATGGTCTTCTGTGGCGAGAAAGTTCTGTTACAAATAGTCCCTTTCCCCTCCGTCTCCCGGATCATCCATGAGGCGATGTCAACGTGCGGAAGATGAACTGTTTGGAAAGGGAAGACTTTGAGACCGTGAGACAGACAGGGGCTTAGAATCGACGGGCGGATCAGAACGAGATGAACATTACAATCAGAGGCAGAGCCACACGGCTTTATCTGCCCTTTCACAACTGCTGTCATCATCTAAGAGGTCTCCTCAGCCCGGCTGCTTTGTGTCTCACAGCCCAGATGACAAGCTTTCTATTCTGACATTCAGACTCAAAAAGTTTCACTTTAGCAAAAAAAGTTGCCGTGCCAAACTTCTGTCTCAGGGACCCACCGGGAGCAGATCTGCGTTGTCTGAATGAATGAAGAATGATTACAGCATATTGGACAAGTGCCTGTATGTTTTACTATGATGTCTCTCACTGAAACCTGGATTCCTTTGTCATGTAGCCTTCATTCGATTGCAAAACAATATTCAGTGTTGTTAAAAATCATGAAGAAATGAAGAAATCAAAGTTTCAGTACGTGAAATGAGATTAAATTTACTGTGGCAGTGGTTTCAAAATGTCTTTATTTATATGTCTATCTATCTATATATTTATCTATATTTTTATCTATCTATGTATCTATCTATCTACATATATCTATGTATCTATCTATCTATATATCTATGTATCTATCTATCTACATATATCTATGTATCTATCTATCTATCTATATATCTATACACTAATGAGACCAAACATCATCTCTTTTCCGACACTCAGATTGCATTCTGGGTGTATTCACAACCCCGAACACAGCAGGGTGCCATGCACTCTGTGTTGTGACACATTCCTCCATCATTACCTGTTTCTGTAACTTGTGCCAGATTAAACCTTCGGCTGGTTCAGGACCAGGTGAGATATAGCCTCGGTTGCCCTCGCACATTGATGCAGCTTGTGGGTAGGTACTGACCTCTGCTGCCCCGGAGGCCCCTTCAAGCCTTACCGTTTCAGAGAAACCCAGACCCAGTTAGGCAATACCAATTAAGCGCTTGTCGTCATTAGGCCATTGTGTTGATACGTAATTTAAAAAAATGTTGGTTACACTATTAATAAATTCTTATTACGGTAATAATTGCGGAGCTGTAAAGCCCCTGCTATAGGGACTCGAACATGTAAAGTGTGTTTTCTGCTCCTACTGTTGTCTTATATTTCTCCCACTCTGAACATGTCTTTAAACTTTAAACTGTAATTAAGCCAGGTCATGTGACTGACTCGTTAAGTATGGATTCGGGGTGGCTGAGTTCTGTTTGTGTGAGTAAGAGAGAAAGAGAACGTGAGCTATGTACGGCGCTCGTCGAACCGGTGGCCCACTCCGCTCTGAAGCAAGTACCGCCATGATGGAATTGCTTTTTCTGACCAATCATCAGCAGAACAACCAGTGGCCCAGAGGGAATGGTCCCGATCCGCCCGATTAGTCACTCTGGCATCGGCTCCGGCTTTCGTTTAAAGGTCACTACTTCATAGACAGTCAACTATTTAGTTCAGAGATAATCATCCATTTAGTTTCTAGACACCCATCTGGTTCGTTCACAGACATCCATCGTTATCTTTGAGATGCAAAAGCATATTTTTCATATTCTTGGTTGTAATGCCCTGGTGTTTGTGATTTCACATGCAATATGTAGACTGCGATGTGATTCTGGACGGTAGTTGGTTATTTCTAAAGGTCTTGGGGAAGCATTGAAGTGGACTTCAGATAGATGGCCTGGCCTCTGTACACGTGCCACGCAGTTCACAAGCACATATTTGGCGTGCTGTTGATCTGTAACATTAGAACATGGTTTCATTTCAACCTATCAAATCGTCTCCCAGCCAATGGACAGTGTTTGTAGGCTAGGGGTAATGGCTACCCCCTGTGAGGTTTGGCACGGTATTCTGCTGTTATTGAGGCACGGTGGTGAAGGCACTGGCTGTACAGCACTCTCCCATGGTACCAGAGACGTTATGAGAGGTGATTAGAGTATCTCTGTGTCTGAGGGACGAACAGATGGAGCGACAGGACGTTCTGGAGGGTCTATGGTAATTAGGGAGAGAAAGGAGAGAGGAGAGCCGCTGTGTTCAGTGGAAATTGTGAACAACACATTGTGAATGACACCACTCGAGCGGCATAGGAGTCTGTTCTGCCCTTTGACCCGTCAACGTGGCACTTTCACACTCGTTGTTTCGGGCAGACGCACGTGTATTTGGTCGCCAACTGAAATCGTTTGTGTTCTCAGTCGAAGCGAGGTACACTGTACGATGTAGCACTGTTCAAACCTGTGACGTGTCTGTTTCTCAAACTAGACAGTTTAGTGTATTTGTCCTCGGGCTTAGATGTGCACCGGGGCCTCCCACTCTCCCACTGCGACAGGAGTCGTACACAGGTTTGTACGAGACTTCTCTTTTTGGCAATTTCTCGCATGGAATAGCTGTCATTTCTCAGAACAAGCGTGGACTGACGAGTTTCAGACCATTTGCCAATTTCGAGCCTGCAAATGATCCCACAAACGCTGAAGCTCCGGAACAAGTCGAAAGACGGACCGTTTCATTACTTCTTTACTCAGCCCAACAGGTTTTAGCTGTGCTAACATAATTGCAAGGCGTTTTCAAGTGATCAGTTAGCCTTTTAAAATGAAACATTTGGATTAGCAAACACAGGATACCCTCGTGACATGACTGGTGGTGGCAGATAATGGGTCGCTATACGCTCTGTAGATATTCAGTGGAAAATCAGTCGTTTCCATCTATAGTACTTATTTACAACATTTCGACACTGTACTACACTGATGATCCAGAATATTAGTGGCAGCTGAAGCGAATAATGTTGTTAATCTCCTAACAAGGGCATCTTTCAAGGTCTGGGTAGATTAGATTGTAAGCGGACAGTCAGTTCTCCAAGTCAATGTGTTGGATGCGCGATTAATAGACGGTAGAAAAGACAGCGGCGGCATCGGTAAGAGCCAAATGGTTATGGCCAGACGACTGGGTTAGAACATCTCTATAACGGTAAGGCTTGTGGTGTGGTCACCAGTGGTGAGTACCTACCAACTGTGGTCCTGGTCACCAGTGGTGAGTACCTACCAACTGTGGTCCTGGTCATCAGTGGTGAGTACCTACCAACTGTGGTCCTGGTCATCAGTGGTGAGTACCTACCAACTGTGGTCCTGGTCATCAGTGGTGAGTACCTACCAACTGTGGTCCTGGTCATCAGTGGTGAGTACCTACCAACTGTGGTCCTGGTCATCAGTGGTGAGTACCTACCAACTGTGGTCCTGGTCATCAGTGGTGAGTACCTACCAACTGTGGTCCTGGTCATCAGTGGTGAGTACCTACCAACTGTGGTCCTGGTCATCAGTGGTGAGTACCTACCAACTGTGGTCCTGGTCATCAGTGGTGAGTACCTACCAACTGTGGTCCTGGTCACCAGTGGTGAGTACCTACAGACTGTGGTCCTGGTCACCAGTGGTGAGTACCTACCAACTGTGGTCCTGGTCACCAGTGGTGAGTACCTACCAGCTGTGGTCCTGGTCACCAGTGGTGAGTACCTACCAACTGTGGTCCTGGTCACCAGTGGTGAGTACCTACCAACTGTGGTCCTGGTCATCAGTGGTGAGTACCTACCAACTGTGGTCCTGGTCATCAGTGGTGAGTACCTACCAACTGTGGTCCTGGTCACCAGTGGTGAGTACCTACCAACTGTGGTCCTGGTCATCAGTGGTGAGTACCTACCAACTGTGGTCCTGGTCATCAGTGGTGAGTACCTACCAACTGTGGTCCTGGTCATCAGTGGTGAGTACCTACCAACTGTGGTCCTGGTCACCAGTGGTGAGTACCTACCAACTGTGGTCCTGGTCACCAGTGGTGAGTACCTACCAACTGTGGTCCTGGTCATCAGTGGTGAGTACCTACCAACTGTGGTCCTGGTCATCAGTGGTGAGTACCTACCAACTGTGGTCCTGGTCATCAGTGGTGAGTACCTACCAACTGTGGTCCTGGTCACCAGTGGTGAGTACCTACCAACTGTGGTCCTGGTCACCAGTGGTGAGTACCTACCAACTGTGGTCCTGGTCACCAGTGGTGAGTACCTACCAACTGTGGTCCTGGTCATCAGTGGTGTGTACCTACCGACAGTGGTCCTGGTCATTAGTGGTGAGTACCTACCAACTGTGGTCCTGGTCATTAGTGGTGAGTACCTACAGAGAGTGGTCCTGGTCAGCAGTGGTGAGTACCTACAGACTGTGGCCAAATTTGCCTCCAAAGTCACCAAACTTCAACCCAAATGAGATGGTTTGTGAGGAGTTGGACGACAGAGTGAAGGAAAGGTAGCCAACAAGTGCTCGGATCTCCTTCAAAACAGTTGGAGAAGCATTCCAGGTTACTACCTCATAGAACTGGTTAAGAGAATGCCAGGAGTGTGCAAATATGTCGACAAGGCAAAGGATGGCTGCTTTGAAGAATAAAAAAAATATTTATTTGATGAGATTTGTCAACACTTGATAGGTTATAACATTATATATATTACTTCATAGGCGTCTTCACTGACATCTTGATGTCTTCACTATTACAGTAAAATGTAATAACTAGGTATTAATGAATTTCCCATAGCAGTTTGAAATTGTCTTTAGGCTTCTCAGATCTCACATTTGTTACATATGTTTTATGTAAAAAAAAAATCCTCAGAAATTAAATTAATATATAAATAAACAAACACGCTCACATTTCAGATGACTCTTGTAGATGATATTACGTTACTAAAATTGTAATACAGAATGACTGGCTTGAAAAAGTTTCACTGTAAGAATGATTTATTTGTAGAGGTTGGGCTAATTAGCACATTGATACAGACAGATACATCCAGACCTGACAACTGGAAAGAGACTGTATGACAAAAGGAATCTTTGCATGCACTTTTTGGTTCTATGTTAACCAGTTCCCATGTTTTATTCAGAACAGGAAAGTACACGCCTTTTCTGTTCGTTGAAAATATCTGGTACTTTGTGTTCGGTTCCGTGAAACAATTCAACCTCCTGATCTGAGTGAAAATTCTTCTACAGCACAGTGCCAAACCTAAAGAATAAATAAAAAAACTCAAGGCATGACCATTGATAATCTTGAGGGCCAGATTCACAACCCTCTCAACAAAAATAATATATTACCGTGCCCTTCATGTAACACACTTGAAAGGGCCCGTCTTGGCTCTTCCGTTTTCCTCATGCACACACAGTCTAAAGAGATGGTTAATTTCTCTATATATGATTAATTAATTTGTCATCCATCAATCTGTGGGACCATGAAATGCCAACAGAAGAACGGAGCTGGCTGCCTGCAGGTTGCTGGTGAAATTATAGCATTAGAATTCCCATGGGACACATATTAATGAGTGTACTCTGACAAGTTAACAATTCAAATTCAAATGGGATGCATTCTTTAATTAATTAAGCCCTCATTTATTAACATCCAACACTTCTCACTCAGTCCCAATTTGACCTAACAATAGAGCATTAATGTGGTACGTTAGAGGCAGAACCTACAGTATTTAAATGTCATTAATACATTCACACCAAGATATACATATTCATAACATTATATTAGCAGTCATAAGTGATGTTTATGCTAGTGTCCCCACCCACTTTTTTTTTTAAATTAAGATTTGAAACTACTGGTAATTCCTCATTAATATAACATTTGGGATGACATGGTCATGTTAACATTTTAGTTAAATTAGTGCAGAATAGAGCTTGTTGAGAACATTGCATATTTTAACAATTCATTAGGAATTTCTTACAAAGGCAATCATGTACAACACTTAAACAAATGTGGAACCTCTCAAACTAAATGTACGATAACATGATTTAATAAGTTATAGAACATTATTATATTATGATATAATGCTTGCCTACTCAGCAGCATTGCATGGTTTCTCAAAAATGTCGAAGTGTCTGTGAGTGCTTTATAGGTTTTTTCAGACCACAATCTACAAGTTTGCTGGGATAATGTTTTCAGAAGTACACAAACAAGCAGAAGCAGACAACAAAAAGCACAGTGGAAGTTCTCAAGAACTGGATGTGTTTTTAAGGCGACAGGGGAAATTATTTCACTGAAAGTAATTAGATACGTTGAGTTTTGTGGGAATTTGGAATGACAAGAAGTAGCTAGCTTACAGCTACTGGCCTATGTCTTGGTGTTGAGCTGAACGGCAAGTGGTGGTGTTGCTATGGATACACGCAAGCACACACACACACGCATGCACGCACGCACACACACACACACACACACACACACACACACACACACACACACACATAAACAGACCTCAAGCAGCGTACGGAATTTGGGTTAAAGCTTATGATATAGGTTGCTACAAGAAGAAATCAGAAATAAAATGTTGCAACCAGAAATTACTCATACATTTGTCAGATGCAATTGTGTCAGGATTCATATATTCATTTACCTTGTATTCATATATTAATATACCTCATATTCATATACCTCATATTCATATATTCCTATACCTTATATTTATATACCTCATATTCATATATTTATATACCTTATATTTATATACCTAATATTAAAATCTTCATATACCTTATGTTTATATACCTCATATTCATATATTCATATACCTCATATTCATATACCTCATAGTCACCTCATATTTTATTTCATTCATAGCAATGATTTAAAAAAACTATTAATGCATAAAAACAAACAAACAAAATGTATTATTTTATGTCATAAATATAATAAATCTTAAATGTTATATATAATATATAAATCTTAAAATCAGTAAACACAGAGGTTGGGAATTAGCACAATGTCTGCTTTATTTGACCGTTCAGCGCAGAGACAAAATGTATTTCTACATAATCACTTTGTTGTTAATGACATTTGCGACCGGCAGTGTCACTCGTGCCATTTAATTAAACCTAATTTGGGTCAGCCATTTTGGCTCCAGGTGAACGGCTCAACATCATTATTGTGGTCTTTAATAAAGCACCACCTCTGTCCCTACCAGAACCACAATGGTTGCCGGTCACTGGAGAGCTAGCTGAAAAGCGTGGAGAGCTGCTTGTCATCTGTCTTGTCCAGTCACAGTCTGTCTCGCTGGCTCCCTCATTTCATGTCAAATCTTTTTCAGAAGTTTTCAGTTGTGAATTTTACCATCCATGATGCACATCAGAAAGGACTGAGACTTTATGTTTAAGATTTCCCTTCCAAGCTCCTCTCGTTCTCCCTCCCTCTCTCGCCCTGCCTATGGGACCAGCTCCTTGGGCTTTTCATCAGCTGCCATTTTCGACGGCATGCAGTAATTTCATGGCTCATTGCAAGCGCTGAAAACCTTTGAAACTGCAAATGTTAACTTTGCCTGGCCCGGAGCCATTTAGGAAGCGATTAATTTAGCAAACAGAAGTGAGCCACTTTCTCCTTCTAGCCTGTGCATATTTTTGGGCTTCTATCGGTATTTGAGTTAGAGTGAGCAATGTAATGCAATTTCGGTAATTGTGGCGGTGTGAAAACATTTCCTACCTCAGCCGCCCTATCGCTCGGCATCTCCCGTGGCTGAAACACGCCTGCCGGTTAACTTCAGTGAGGAACACCGCGCCGGAGCAGATTGAGAAGGAATCACTTACAGCAAGCTTGACCTTATTTCATGTAGCAAGTTGTCAAAGCATCAAAAGAAACATGTTTGTTTATTACGAGTTCAGTGTGTGATTTGTAATGTATGCATTAGGGCCAGCCCCACTCAGAAGCCCTAGTCCACAGGTACGGCAAAACACTGTCGCCATCCTTTCAAAGGCAGAATATTTAAAATACGCTTTCTGCAGCTCTACACACTTTGTAATGGGCCGTGGAGAAAAAGGTTCAGGTGTTATTTCTACCACGGTGGTTTCTGGTGAAGAGTATCGTTTAGCTAGGATCACTAATTGAGTGACTGACATGACGGGAAAAAACTTGTTGATTTGCGACCACTTATTGAAATAGCACCTGGCGTATTCTTCTCTGTTTCGCTCTATTGTAAGTTCAGTTCAATAATTCAATACAGCGTTGTTTTTCAGTAACCTCGCAAAGCAGTTTATCCAGTTCATCAAGGCTTTATTTATTTTATGAATAATTGCATATCGATGTCTGAATGTGTTTATTAGTTGTTTCGAAAGTGTCAATGTGTCTTTGATGCTCTTACAGAGTTTTGTTCTGAAAACGACTGTTCTATTCAGAGAACATGCCTGTATATGTGATCAGTCTTCCAGGGGGACGTGTGTGTTGTCAAAAAGTGGCTCTGTAAAGCTCTGTGCAGCTAGGCATGTTAGAGGCAGAAGGCTCAGGGTTGACCAGCCATTCCCATACAGCTGTCCTCCTGCATTTCTGCCAAACAACAATACTGACTGAAAGATGAAGAAAACATTGAGGTCCCACTGCAATTAATTTTCCTTTTGCTGAGGATTCCTTCAGTTTTGACAACATAAGGTAGGTTGTGTACAAAAAATCGTGCTCTGCTCAGATCAAGAACAAACCCTGGAAATCACTTTTCCCCCAAGAGTACATACTCTTGGGCAAGCGATTGTCTAGCCTGCGTTTCACATCATTTATATTAATTCCCGCGAAATACAGTAATAAAAAAACATTCAGTAATTCAAACTATTGTGGATAACAACTGAAAGAACTTGTTCATGGAATTGAATATTTTTTTTTACAAGGTATTATAACAGATACTTAAATATTCAATAGTGTACTTTAAAAAACAGGCAAACTGTAATCCAACGTAAGTTTCTATTTTGAACAATTTGGGGAAGGATGTGCCAAGAGGTTGAGAGGGAGAGGAAAAGAGGGAGAAATACATTACCGTAAAAAAGTAAAAGATCAATTCAAGAATACTTTTGTGTGTGTCTGTGTGTGTATGGGTGTGTGTGTGTGTGTGTGTGTTTATGTGTGCATGCCTGTGGATGAGTGTACGTGTGTGTGTGTGTGTGTTTGTGTGTGTGTGTGTTTAGGAAACAACTGCTTCCTAACCCATGCCCCACAACCACATCTGTTTCCTGTTTTACCATGGCAACACTGCAATCTCCCTACGCCATTAATTTTATTGAAAGCCATTCACATAACCACCAGATACTGGGCAGTGGTGTTCAAACACTTCCTCCCCCCCCACCCAGCTTATCATAAAGCTCCCACATGTCCTCGCAATATCCCCAAAAAATAAAAAATAATAAATGTATCCTAATTATGTCTCTCCTACAATGTGGTTGGACAGTCATAAAGGCATCAAATTAAACGGTGTTTTGATTCTCCGAAAGCAAGTCAAGGTCTTATATTTCCGTTGCAGGTACATTGGACAGATAACCGTGAGGAAGAGAACAGTAATTATACTGGGGAAATTACATCAGAAATTAAGGTAAATTGTGAAAGGGTTCGTTCTATAAATGGGTTTGAGCCATGAATTAAAAAGGCCATTAACTGGGGCGCCAGGTGCCATCCTCACTGACCAAAACAAATTCACTCTATTGGAGGTGTTTTTGGGGTGTGTGTGGGGTTTGGGGGGTTGTGGTGCTGCTTGGATCGTTTGTTTATCTGTGTGTGTGTGTGTGTGTGTGTGTGTGTGCGTATGTGCGTGTGTGTGTGTGTGTGTGTGTTGGTGTTGGAAGAAGTCATATTATTGTATGCAATGTAGCTTTCAGATATGGTGATTTGTTTTGTTTATTGTTCTACTAAATATACATAAATTAGCATATTAAAAGAGGGGTGAAACTCTAAGTGGTTTTACCAATTTATTCTCCTCGTAACATACATACATAAAGTATATTGATTTTATTTTTCTATGGAATGACTTTTCGTATGCTACACCCAAACACATATGACCAAGTGTTGATGACATTGCACACATTATCAGCGTTTACATGTAGTGACAAGTCTGTCTGCAAACATTTTAAACAACTGAACTGGGCAAGTTGCTGTAATCTAAATGATTTAGGGACCAGAATCAGTGGACAGAGGACACGGACAATAATGAATTGGCCGTACTCTCTCTCTATTATAATATGCTACCCCCATTAATAATGAATTGGCCATACTCTCTCTCTATTATAATATGCTACCCCCATTAACAATGAATTGGCCGTACTCTCTCTCTATTATAATATGCTACCCCCATTAACAATGAATTGGCCGTACTCTCTCTCTATTATAATATGCTACCCCCATTAACAATGAATTGGCCGTACTCTCTCTCTATTATAATATGCTACCCCCATTAACAATGAATTGGCCGTACTCTCTCCCTATTATAATATGCTACCCCCATTAACAATGAATTGGCCGTACTCTCTCTCTATTATAATATGCCACCCCCATTAACAATGAATTGGCCGTACTCTCTCTCTATTATAATATGCTACCCCCATTAACAATGAATTGGCCGTACTCTCTCTCTATTATAATATGCTACCCCCATTAACAATGAATTGGCCGTACTCTCTCTCTATTATAATATGCTACCCCCATTAACAATGAATTGGCCATACTCTCTCCCTATTATAATATGCTACCCCCATTAACAATGAATTGGCCATACTCTCTCTCTATTATAATATGCTACCCCCATTAACAATGAATTGGCCGTACTCTCTCTCTATTATAATATGCTACCCCCATTAACAATGAATTGGCCGTACTCTCTCCCTATTATAATGCCACCCCCATTAACAATGAATTGGCCGTACTCTCTCTCTATTATAATATGCTACCCCCATTAACAATGAATTGGCCGTACTCTCTCTCTATTATAATATGCTACCCCCATTAACAATGAATTGGCCATACTCTCTCTCTATTATAATATGCTACCCCCATTAACAATGAATTGGCCATACTCTCTCTCTATTATAATATGCTACCCCCATTAACAATGAATTGGCCGTACTCTCTCCCTATTATAATGCCACCCCCATTAACAATGAATTGGCCGTACTCTCTCTCTATTATAATATGCTACCCCCATTAACAATGAATTGGCCGTACTCTCTCTCTATTATAATATGCTACCCCCATTAACAATGAATTGGCCATACTCTCTCTCTATTATAATGCTACCCCCATTAACAATGAATTGGCCGTACTCTCTCTCCCTATTATAATATGCTACCCCCATTAACAATGAATTGGCCGTACTCTCTCTCTATTATAATATGCTACCCCCATTAACAATGAATTGGCCGTACTCTCTCCCTATTATAATGCCACCCCCATTAACAATGAATTGGCCGTACTCTCTCCCTATTATAATATGCTACCCCCATTAACAATGAATTGGCCGTACTCTCTCCCTATTATAATGCCACCCCCATTAACAATGAATTGGCCGTACTCTCTCTCTATTATAATATGCTACCCCCATTAACAATGAATTGGCCATACTCTCTCTCTATTATAATATGCTACCCCCATTAACAATGAATTGGCCATACTCTCTCTCTATTATAATATGCTACCCCCATTAACAATGAATTGGCCATACTCTCTCTCTATTATAATATGCTACCCCCATTAACAATGAATTGGCCGTACTCTCTCTCTATTATAATATGCTACCCCCATTAACAATGAATTGGCCGTACTCTCTCTCTATTATAATATGCTACCCCCATTAACAATGAATTGGCCGTACTCTCTCTCTATTATAATATGCTACCCCCATTAACAATGAATTGGCCGTACTCTCTCCCTATTATAATGCCACCCCCATTAACAATGAATTGGCCGTACTCTCTCTCTATTATAATATGCTACCCCCATTAACAATGAATTGGCCATACTCTCTCTCTATTATAATATGCTACCCCCATTAACAATGAATTGGCCCCCCATAACTCTCTCTCTATTATAATATGCTACCCCCATTAACAATGAATTGGCCATACTCTCTCTCTATTATAATATGCTACCCCCATTAACAATGAATTGGCCGTACTCTCTCTCTATTATAATATGCTACCCCCATTAACAATGAATTGGCCGTACTCTCTATTATAATGCCACCCCCATTAACAATGAATTGGCAGTACTCTCTCTCTATTATAATATGCTACCCCCATTAACAATGAATTGGCCTCTATTATAATATGCTACCCCCATTAACAATGAATTGGCCGTAATCTCTCTATTATAATATGCTACCCCATTAACAATGTACTCTCTCCCTATTATAATGCCACCCCCATTAACAATGAATTGGCCGTACTCTCTCTCTATTATAATATGCTACCCCCATTAACAATGAATTGGCCGTACTCTCTCCCTATTATAATGCCACCCCCATTAACAATGAATTGGCCGTACTCTCTCCCTATTATAATATGCTACCCCCATTAACAATGAATTGGCCGTACTCTCTCCCTATTATAATGCCACCCCCATTAACAATGAATTGGCCGTACTCTCTCCCTATTATAATGCCACCCCCATTAACAATGAATTGGCCGTACTCTCTCCCTATTATAATGCTCTATTATAATATATGCTACCCCATTAACAATGAATTGGCCGTACTCTCTCCCTATTATAATGCCACCCCCATTAACAATGAATTGGCCGTACTCTCTCCCTATTATAATATGCTACCCCCATTAACAATGAATTGGCCGTACTCTCTCCCTATTATAATGCCACCCCCATTAACAATGAATTGGCCGTACTCTCTCCCTATTATAATGCCACCCCCATTAACAATGAATTGGCCGTACTCTCTCTCTATTATAATATGCTACCCCCATTAACAATGAATTGGCCGTAGTCTCTCCCTATTATAATGCCACCCCCATTAACAATGAATTGGCCGTACTCTCTCCCTATTATAATATGCTACCCCCATTAACAATGAATTGGCCGTACTCTCTCCCTATTATAATGCCACCCCCATTAACAATGAATTGGCCATACTCTCTCCCTATTATAATGCCACCCCCATTAACAATGAATTGGCCGTACTCTCTCCCTATTATAATATGCTGCCCCCATTAACAATGAATTGGCCGTACTCTCTCCCTATTATAATATGCTACCCCCATTAACAATGAATTGGCCGTACTCTCTCTCTATTATAATGATACCCCCATTAACAATGAATTGGCCATACTCTCTCCCTATTATAATATGCTACCCCCATTAACAATGAATTGGCCGTACTCTCTCTCTATTATAATGATACCCCCATTAACAATGAATTGGCCGTACTCTCTCCCTATTATAATATGCTACCCCCATTAACAATGAATTGGCCATACTCTCTCCCTATTATAATATGCTACCCCCATTAACAATGAATTGGCCATACTCTCTCTCTATTATAATGATACCCCCATTAACAATGAATTGGCCGTACTCTCTCTCTATTATAATGATACCCCCATTAACAATGAATTGGCCGTACTCTCTCTCTATTATAATGATACCCCCATTAACAATGAATTGGCCATACTCTCTCTCTATTATAATATGCTACCCCCATTAACAATGAATTGGCCGTACTCTCTCTCTATTATAATATGCTACCCCCATTAACAATGAATTGGCCATACTCTCTCTCTATTATAATATGCTACCCCCATTAACAATGAATTGGCCGTACTCTCTCTCTATTATAATATGCTACCCCCATTAACAATGAATTGGCCGTACTCTCTCTCTATTATAATATGCTACCCCCATTAACAATGAATTGGCCATACTCTCTCTCTATTATAATATGCTACCCCCATTAACAATGAATTGGCCGTACTCTCTCTCTATTATAATATGCTACCCCCATTAACAATGAATTGGCCGTACTCTCTCTCTATTATAATATGCTACCCCCATTAACAATGAATTGGCCATACTCTCTCTCTATTATAATATGCTACCCCCATTAACAATGAATTGGCCATACTCTCTCCCTATTATAATATGCTACCCCCATTAACAATGAATTGGCCATACTCTCTCTCTATTATAATATGCTACCCCCATTAACAATGAATTGGCCATACTC
>CM055763.1:9434127-9516627 GCA_029465975.1 Dallia pectoralis | reverse complement strand
AACGTTGTAATTTACCTCCCGGCAGAACCCCGGGGTTACGTAGGGGTGACATACAAAAAACCAAAGATGTGAAAAGTCCCAGCCAGCAAACAATAATAAATGTACAATTTAAAAGACGACATGTTATTCCAGCCTAATGACACTGACAGAGTTGTGCATGCCAAGCAATAACCAGCATGCCACACACACCAAATATTTATTGTAATATGTCCATCTATGCCTTTAGAATATAGTGGTCATAAATAACAGAGCAATAGAGAGACCCTTTGGGTCTCTTAGTGACCAACAGGCAGCCAGTGCCTTATAACTTTATTATCATTATTTCTTAATCGCTTCATAAATATTTATGAATCTACGAAGCTTCCCCCGCCCACGGTCTGGAATGAAGTCTCCACCTCCGAGCATTCCAACTGGTGAGCTGAGGCGGCCATGGGTTCGCAAGAGAGATGAGATGGTGTGGGCAGGAGATTTGTGACAGAGCAGAGCGTGAAACCCATCAGTTGATGAGTGGAAATCCCTGCTTTCTAATTAATAGAGGTACACAGGCCATGGGATAAGAAGGATCAGGGAAATGAAATCAGGAAGGAGATACCATCACTCATTTCTGAAGCCCATTGTCACACTTCAGAATCTGCTGTAATGAATCAGTCAAGCATTCTGCGCGATACATTTAAATGGTTGGAGAAAAGTCATTGTCCGGCGGAGAGCATTTTGATAAGGATCTTCTCTTCTCTCTCTTCTCTCTCTCTCTCATATTCGTCCTCTTCTTCTTTTCTTCTTTGTCAAAGAAAGGGGCCTCTTGGTCAAAAAACTAAATCAAGACCAAAGCCAGGCAACAGGTGCAGTCTCTTAACTGCTCTCTGCTGCTGGAATCTGCAAGTGAACCTATAAGCTCTGGTCGGATATAAATGAGGTCTGGACGATGCTGGAGAAAGGCTAGTGTTTATTGCCTTCAGGAAGGTGAAATGTAGTACTGTCCAGCTCCTCCTCTACCAGCGTATAAATGCTTCTCCTGTATGTGACAGGAGAGATCGGGAAAATATAGGTTGGGTTTAAACCAGGATGGAGTACCACTAACTTTAGGTTAAGCACTGGAGCAGTGTTTTTTGTCATATGCACTATTTCTGAGATCATACAAACACAAATGTTTTCTTTGATTATTCAAACCAGCGGGAGGCATTTATGTTTAGAATATGGACAGAATGGTTGCATGCAAGGAAATCAGCTCTATATGCTCTGTAGAATGTCGTTATTTTTATTACTTGGAACATTAGTAGATTATGAGTTGATTTAATTTGTCATTGTTTTTTATGTACTGCATAGTCTATTGTGTATCGAAATACCCTTATGGACAAGTATACATGATGCACGTGTTATGTATATATATATATATGTGTGTCATTGGGTTATATAGAACTCTATGTGTGTCATAACTCCATGTGTGTCATTGGGTTATATAGACATCTATGTGTGTCATTGGGTTATATAGAACTCTATGTGTGTCATTGGGTTATATAGAACTCTATGTGTGTCATTGGGTTATATATAACTCTATGTGTGTCATTGGGTTTTATAGAACTCTATGTGTGTCATTGGGTTATATAGAACTCTATGGGTGCCATTGGGTTATATAGAACTCTATGGGTGCCATTGGGTTATATAGAACTCTATGGGTGCCATTGGGTTATATAGAACTCTATGTGTGTCATTGGGTTATATAGAACTCTATGTGTGTCATTGGGTTATATATAACTCTATGTGTGTCATTGGGTTTTATAGAACTCTATGTGTGTCATTGGGTTATATAGAACTCTATGGGTGCCATTGGGTTATATATAACTCTATGTGTGTCATTGGGTTATATAGAACTCTATGTGTGTCATTGGGTTATATAGAACTCTTTGTGTGTCATTGGGTTATATAGAACTCTATGGGTGCCATTGGGTTATATATAACTCTATGTGTGTCATTGGGTTATATAGAACTCTATGGGTGCCATTGGGTTATATAGAACTCTATGGGTGCCATTGGGTTATATAGAACTCTATGGGTGCCATTGGGTTATATAGAACTCTATGTGTGTCATTGGGTTATATAAACTCTATGTGTGTCATTGGGTTATATAGAACTCTATGTGTGTCATTGGTTTATATTATATAACTATGTGGATCATTGGGTTATATAGAACTCTATTTTGGGTTATGGTCTGTACATTTAGGTTACAGTATGTAGGATCAGTGTGTGCATTGGGTAAACTAGGTTCTGTGTGAGGTTCTACGGGCAGCGTACCATTGTGTAAAGGTTTCATAAGAGTTATTTGTCTGTTGCTGTGGAATCCTTTGATGTATCCAAACAAGAAAACTATAATCCAGTGAAACTAGATTTTTATACTTTATTTTGTTATTTCGTCTCTCTTTCTCTCTCTCTGTTTATTTATATATTTGTATATATTATGTATTTATATTGATGTATACATGTATATATAGGCTATATATATATTAGCAAAAGCCATATATCAAAATGCAATTATTTAATATACACCCACTTATGGTCTGCATATGAGATATGAATATAATTGTATGTTACTTTTTAATTACAGGAAAAATCTAACTTGTAAGATGATGGACTGGAAGGTACCATAGTATTGTTCTGTTTTTTTCATCCTAGTTTTCTGATTGTGTGAGCTGGGCTCCTTTGCTAAGCGATGATAAGCTGCATTTCCATGTTCTCTGCATAATTAATCCATCTTTGCCTCTCTTCATGCCAACTCTGCGGTTATCGTCGGCACATGCCTGAATTGCAAAAGAATCCTCCCTTCAATTGGAACTTATTGATATTCTCCCCCCCCCAAAAAAACTAGAAATCCTTCAAATTTAAGCCACAGATTGTTCAATGGATTAATTGTTGGGCAATCGCAGGCATCTAACGCGTGAAGACAGGCTAAGCAAATTGAATGTGTCTCCTGTTTGTGGAGTTTTACTCGTAAAATGATAGCGTTTATTGGCATGTTTTCTCTCTCCATAGTCAAAAATTTGCATTCATTTGCATCCTATAAAATACTTTTATATGGTTGAAAATTCAGAGGAATTTCTTTCAATGCCTGTCTTTTGGTTGGATGATAACAACTCCAGCTTCCCCACACATCTGGACGCTTTTGATACCGGCTGAAAGGAATGTCTGAATATTTAATATTTTTATCTGTTTTCATCGATGGTTTCGCCATTAAGGGTGGCTCGGCTATTTTGCATGGAGCCTGGCAGATGTAGATTTATTTTCTGAGCTGTCTACGCTCTGCTTTTCTCTGAATATATTGATGCATTTTCCCATTTTGCTGTGCGCTGGTGCCTCTGCATATGTAATAATCTACCAGACACATTATTATAAAAATCTACTAACAGACAGTGGCGTCACACTGGCTTTTAGAAGTAGCTCTGGCTTCTGCAATTGCAGAGATTGCTGAAATAAAATCAAGCACAGAGATAAATTAAAGGTTTATATAGTATGAATACTGTGGTGACGAGGGCTATTTCAAAGCCTTAATCATTATATAGCCGATATAGATTTATCTGGCCACCTACTGTATGAAATCTGTATAGTTAAGACACCTATGCATCTGTCTTTATAAGATTATCTGCAGAACACGTGACTAGCTGACAGCCATAGGGACCTGATTAGATCTGGTCTGTCTATGGAACAGTAGAGTTTGCCTCCATAGTGTACAGTACTTATTGGAAATATAGACGCAGACCGTGTAATATTATAATCCTAGATGAAGCAACTGAATATACAGGTGGAGTGGGTTTGGGTTTGGGGGAGGGGTGTCCGTGTGCGGATGAGAGAGAAAAAATGTGGAAAGGGAGCAGGCAGAAAATTAGCAGCAACTTCTGGGACAGAATTAAGCATATTATTTGTTCCATACATTCAATTTGATTCAATAACACAGAAACATAAGGTACATTTACTCAATATTAACAAAAAGAAGAGGAAGTTAAATTTGATCAAAAACAATCAACATAAGAGGAAATTCACCTTTTATTTACTTAAAACCTGCTTTTTTTAAAGATGTATTTTTGGTTCAAAAGAAAAGAGGTTGTCACATTTGCATGGTAACAATACCTTAGGAAATTCAGTTTAAACATGTATAAAAATGTAATTACACAAACACATTTGTCTAGATCTACGTCTGTACAGTCGATTTCTCTCAACAGTATTTTTATATTGGCAGTGAAACGTGACACCTAGTTTTAGTATCTTCTTATAGTTTAGCATATTTTCCTTTTTTCCCCAACGTTTTTTGTTTTGAACCATTTATTTGCTGCCAACTACATGAAACATTATTTGCATTGAAACACATAGGATTTACAAGCAAAATATGATTAAGAAAAACACATATTTGAATTGTTGTAGTTCTGCACTAAAATAGATAATACTGTATACTGTAGTGTTTTTTTAATACCTCAAGTTATGACTGGTGCTCTACAAAATGTGCTGAAAAAAATGTTGCAAAAAATATAATTTGGCAAATTATAAAATTTTAAATACTATAAAAAGCTATCGTGTTTTGCGTTAGGCAGCAGTTAAAAATCTCCAATAGTTTTCCAAAACATTTACAATAGGACAGCCCCAAAAGAGTTTAAGTCAAACAATAAAAAATTAAAACATCTTTAAGTTTACAAAGCAATAAAACATAAATGTTCATTATTTTTTGTTAGTTTACAACAGACCATTTATTGTTTCCAAACATTTAATTAATATGTATTTCAGTACAATTCAAAGCAAAGGTTTTATGTTGACCAAAGTATTACTGCTGAAACAAACAGTGTTTATATGACCTACTGACATGGATAACGTGTTGAGCTTTACAATACAGGATCAATGCATTAGAAAGTGCCTCTAAATGGCTAACTGAGTTTTATGGGTCCTTTACCATCATATCACTTTAGGGGATTTATGCTATGTATATTTATTTTTTTTACAACTGAACAAATCTATTAAAATAAATGAAACGTGGACAAGCGTGTGTTTGCCACTGTGGCATGTTACATAGCTACCCAATGCAATTCATATTTACCCCATCAGTCTGTCATAAAACAGTAATGACATTAAAGACGCCAATTTAAACCTTTTTATTGTGTGTTTACATGCTGTAATTTCCCCCACGCAATAAATTACAGTGCCGTCTCTTTACATGAAAACAGAACTATTGCAAAGCTACAAGAGACTTAAGGATTTCTACTCAATTTAATATCTTAATGTAAGTCAATATAAATCCCAAACAATGTCACAATCTCCAACTTTTTACCATAGAAACATCCAGATTACCAATAGGAATATTGGGACAGCATTGTCCCATGATGCACCCCGTTCCTCTATAACAACAAGGATTTATTTTCAGATTTACACATCAGCCCCGATGGGAGCGTTGTCATGTGTTCACCCCCTCCCCTCCCCCCTCTGTTCTTTCATCACTCCTCTAAACACCATTTTAGCCTATTTTTGTGATGCTTCTGGGTTTTATGGCATTTAGATGATTTTCTGTCCGTTCTTTTTCCTCGTTGTTCTTCTGATTTGCTTTTACAAAGCTAATTCTAATCATGAGGCATGTTGAGACAGGCGTGGATGTGGCGGTAGAGCACGAGAGAGAGAGAGAGAGAGAGAGAGAGATAGGGAGGGAGAGGGAGGGAGAGAGAGAGAGGGGGAGGGAGGGAGAGAGAGAGGTCTTTGGACAGAGACTTGTGTTGAGTCCTTCTCCAGGCCCCGAGGTGATGTTGGCACTGGAGACTGTAGACTAGGCACACTCTCAGACATCTGTTTGCACACTGCTGCTGGAACTGCTGGCTGGGGAGAGCACTTAGCCTGCAGAAACGACCAGCTCCACGAGCATCTACCCTACATTTGGATGAGAACGTCCTTTCACAGATACACCAACTGATGAGGCATATTACTCATTGTGTTGTTGGAACTCGTTGTCGAAAGCAGAAGGAAGTGTTGAAGATATTAGATTCATAACATCTTAACAGGTGATATCACAATAATTTTTTTCAAATTACAGTTTTTAAGAAAATAACACACACACACACAAACACACACACACACACACACACACACACACACACGGATACCTCACTTCCGTTGGCCAATCCCAAAACACGCCGCAGCCACCAACAACAACAGCGTTTCAAACTGACCTGCCGTCGATGGTTCATGTTCTGGACGTCTTTCAGAGAAACATAAGTGATATCAAACTCCTATTCTGGGACTTGACATGTCCGGGACATTAAGGAAAGCTACACGAAACACACCAGCACCGCCATCGTCCACGGTGTGGCGATAATCAAATGTGACTCAACAGTTCTGATCAAATGATACAGCATGGCGTCGAATCAGGTCCCTCTGTAATCAGATTAGGAGCGCACTGTACTGCGTCTCCCGTACACTGTACACCCTCACCTATTAATATCAGCAACCTTGTGTCATTGATTTCCCCAGCGATGGAAACAGTATCATGTTAATTATCACGACCATCTGGTCCAGACAGTGAAAAATCTTCCTGCGTCCGCCTCTCGCAGATTTGTAGCTGTCAGTCAGTCCAGCCTCCGGCTTCAAACAAGCCACCAGGGCACAGGATGAGCTGAGAGCCGACCACAGACACTATGGCTTCAGTCTCCGGGGATTCGGTGGTGGCGTTAAATTAATCTTCAGCTCACAATTTGATTCTTCTCCATGAACGTTGTTGCTTCGCACTTTCAAAGCCACAACTTCCTATTGATTTCTGTCCCCCAGTTGGTTGACACTTTGAGCGTTGCAAAAACCCACGGATAATTATGAATGTTTATTTTGCACAGCCAAAAATGTTGTTACCTTCAGTGAAATGAAATTGTTCGTGTTCAAGTGACATGAAGTTGTTTTTGAGGGAAATGCTGCATTTTCCACTGACACATTGAACTGAAATGGCATGTTGTATACAAAAGGATGCTGTGTTTGATGCAACATAATAAGTTTAAGGAATGCAAAAAGAGAACTAAAGCATTTAAAGGACAGTCGGTCTAACAGCAAGGAGGAGCATGTTTGTTCCATGTTGGTCACTGAGATATGGAAAGTGAAGACAGAGGCCAACGGAATTAAAGAAGTCCAATGCCATCATAGGTGAAGCATTAATGGCCAGTTAACGCCTTAAATTACAGTCTAGTTCTTGACCTGCATTCCACAGTCCTGGAACTGGGTGAGAAGATCATTTCACACATACCTTGCTGGTCTTACTTTGCATTTCAGCTGGCTAATTGATTTGTAGTTTTTGTGGTTGTTCAGGAATATTATATTTACAAATTAACGGGTGCATGAGTGTGTGTGACTGTATCTGTGTGACTGGATGTGTGTGACTGTATGTGTCTGACTGTATGTGTGTGAATGTATGTGAGTGACTGTATGTGTGTGTGTGTGTGTGACTGAATGAATGTGTGTGACTGAATGTGAATGATTGTTGGTCCGCCTGGGTTTGTACTTCTAACAGTTGTTTACATTTGGCTAATCCAAGTATTTTTTTTAAATATAAAATACATTGGTTTATATGTTGGGTTAATCAAAATCCTAAATATATTGCCACTAACCAGGAAATACCTACTATATTATTTATGTTGTATGTCAAAACGAATAGATCAGGTTTGACATGTTGGACAGAATCATATGCAAAACTCTGCCACTATTGGTGGTATTTTTTTTATGAACCCCGTAATATGTGACCCAAACTAACAAGTCACTAGTTGCATGTGTGGCACATGGTTAAAGTGAAGTTCAATAAGCCCTGTCTACGGTAGCCGAGCAGGCACAAACCTTATGTTCAAACAAAAGCGCGGAACGCGTTCAGCTCTCCAGTCAGTCCGTGCGGATTCAGGCTCGGTACAGACTGATCTGGGAGCAGTCCATAGAGAAAGAGTGAGTGAGAGAGAGAGAGAGAGAGGGAGAGAGAGAGGGAGAGAGAGAGAGAGAGCCAAAGCAGAGGAAGAGACAGGAGAGACACGGAGCGACAGACTCTGTGATCCAAGTGTCCATAATTCGTCACCGTTTCTTCCTGTATTTCCATCCCGAACTCGACCGGCGCCTGGATGAACCCAACCCCACCGACCAGCCCCCTACACCTGGATCTCCTGACCAGCCCCAGCAGGCATGTCCCGAAGGAAGCAGAGCAACCCCAGGCAGATCAAACGTAAGTCCTCCACTGTCCTCCGGTCAGATTAAATCCACCCAGGATCCGTGCAGAACTTATCCTCACTGATGACTATAGTCACTGATCTGATGTCATTACGCATTCCTCTATTGATTTACTCTTGATGCAGCTTATTAATAAATTAGTTATGGTGTTGATTAATCATATTTAGTGTTTTTTATGCTGTTGGTGATGAACATGGTCCCGCTTTTCATATTTTTATTAAATTGTTTCTTAGTGCAATAAATAAGTGTAGAGTTACTTTATACTTGTAATGTGTCAAATGTTTTATTAGAAGCAAATTGCGGTTATTCCTGTGATTTATTAGTGTGCAAAAACATGATAGACTGACATTAAACCCCTTGACAAGTGATTGAATCTACTAGTTAGTTAAACTAAAGTGCACATATACATCATCTACTGTGTTTCAGCGTAATAACCCCCTGCTGTGTGAGCCACTATTATATGTTATATTGAATATGTAGAGCTACTATTATAAAGGAACCATGTGAGATGCCTTTAGTGGTGTGATCATATAGGGGGACCGTCCTCTTCGCACACGCACATGCACATACACACGCACACATGCTACATTACACATAAATACTTTTATAAAAACTTTTAGCATAGTAAAAATCCATACCATTTAGCAAATCTAGTATTATGGCACTTTACGTGTAATATTCAATAATTAAATATAGTCACTATTTACCTAAAACAGGTTTTAAAAATACCTCTAACAAGTTCTTTGTAGAATATCATTCACATTGTTTGTAATACAAAACTTGTTGTTTTATTCCTTATTTATAGATACTATTTGGAGTCATTTTAATCACTTCATATATGTATATATATATATGCTCTTACTTATATAGCAGGCACACGACTGACTATTGATCTATATTGAATTTGTGTCTTGATATTTCAAACGATCTGTAAAAGGTGTTTTTGCATGTGTAATTGAAATTGATAGCATTGGTCGTGTCTGTGGTGATTTTATTATTCTATGTGTCATTTGGCTTTATTACATTCTATGTACTGCTATTTGGTGATTCTATACTGTCTCTGTCATTTAGCTGTGTGGCTGTCTATGTGGTAATTCTATACTGTGGTGATTCTATACTGTCTATGTGGTGATTCTATACTGTCTATGTGGTGATTCTATACTGTCTCTGTCATTTAGCTGTGTGACTGTCTATGTGGTGATTCTATACTGTCTATGTTGTGATTCTATACTGTCTATGTGGTGATTCTATACTGTCTCTGTCATTTATCCTGGACTGATAGATGAAACTGGGTTGATTTCACTGGGGAGCCCTTGTCCTCAGACATGAGTTTGTTTGAAAAGCAAGTACATGCAGACTCCTTTGGGATGCCTTATAAATGTTGTACTTGTAGTGACGAGAAAAAAAAGAATTAGTGCTATCGACACTAAAATGTTTTTGTAGTTTTGTAATTTAATATATTACATATTGATTGAATTAGTGGTGGGATTGATATTGTAAATGCAATGAAATAGTGGAAGAGGTGTGTTTGTATTCGTGTGTCTGTGTAATTGTGTGTGTTCGTGCGTGTATGTGTGTGTGTGTGTGTGTGTGTGTGTGTGTGCGTGTGTGCGTGTGTGCGTGTGTGTGTGTGTAAATAATTATTCTATTGTTACATTAAGAATTATATAGTGGCCACAATTTCTTATGAATGGATTTAGTTGTAAACATCTGTCGACAAAATATATTTGAGAATTTAGAACTGTCCTGTTTTAATTTTACTGTATCTGCAAAAGGGCAGTACTAGATTTTATCATTTATATTTATATTTATTGACATCAAAAAATTGTATTTACATTTTTTTTCATGATATATGTGACAGGAAACTGGAGAAAAAGAGGAGAGAAACATTCTTAGAAGATTTGTACCGGAGACAACAGCTTAGACACTAGTATAATTTGAATAAAGTTTAGAGTTGGATATTATTGTTTTACACTAGCTAGTATTGAGTAGAAAGGAACCATCGTTCTGACTGATGGGATTACTAGTTGTTCTGTAACACACTGCTGGTGCCGACAGAACTGTATGGTCAACAGTGAAATTGGCGTATACGTTTTCTGCTATTCCTGATTAATTGAGCAGAGGAAGCATTTTCTGATCGTCGTGGAATGACATACCTGTGGACTCCAGCCTAGCATGTAAACTCTCCAAATCCCAAAGAGGAGGGTTCCCTATGTTGTTGTCAAGTACCCACTGCGACTCAACCGTGACCGGGTTACAGTGTCCTGTGATGGTGAAGAACTTGAGCCCTAGTTCCAGACAGAAAGGTCAGACCTACCATAGATCCTCATAGCACGGGAACTAGGAGCTGGAGAATGGAGAGAATACCAGGAACCAGGCAAAGAACAGAAAGTCAGCGCAGACAGTCATTCTAAAGGACAAAAAGGTTGTTTGGCACAGTTCCTCCCAATCCTGCATACATTGAATCGTTATCTAAAATTGTGATTTATGCAGTATTTTAATATTTTGCTTATTCTTTCCCCGTGGGCGCTCTCTGAGCGGTGATAAAAAGGCGGAGCTGAAAGAGCACCATTAATTTGGTCCGATGACTGGCGCGATAAGGACAGATAATGGGAAAGATAAGCGAGGAAGATATACCATCAGAAACCCGATTATTACCATTAAAATTCCAGGCCGGCAATCTGCAGCCGGCTGATAATTCCCTCTCCGTTTCCACCACTTTGGATGATAAGGCAGAAAATAGTCACTCAGTACTCCTTGATTACGCTGCCTGGATATCCCGATAATACCGTGATAAATTATGTATTTTCCCCCTTGTTTTTTTCCCCCTCTGAAACATTTTATTTTCATCCTGTACCTCCTCCCACCCCCTTCTCTTTTGCTCTCCCGAAAAGGGGAAAAGCCCATACACTTTTATTGTAATAAGAGTTTGATAGAGAGAGGAGATAGATCAGGAGGTGTTTTGTATGGGAGCACATATCAATGTTATCAGTCCATCTCTGCAGGCCAGCTGCTGGCTGTTGTTGTTTCTGGCCTTATCACCTTGTGCCAATATGCCAATAAATTGCCCAGATTGTTAACTAGCCGCTCCAAAGCAGATCAGCAAAATGTGATGGAAATGATAAAAATCTGTCTGATGCTCGGTGGATTGGCGATTAGTGGATAATATGATGTGTGAATTCCTTCAACGCTCTTCGCCCCACACCCCAGCACCCCATCACCCCAATCCTCGCGCTACCCCCTCCTTTCCTCCGTTCCCCTCCCTCCCCTCTCACGTTCTGTAACTCCTGGCATGTCCACACATCTCCCTCCACTGAGGGGTGCATTTTGATGCTTAATAGGAAGGCAAGATATGAGCAGAGCTGGATGGAAACTGGCTACCATCAGAGTAATTTGTCTGTAAAATTGCTCCCAACATTTGGTGCCGCGTGTAGATGAGCCATGATGATGTAGAGGGCCTCTTCTCTCACAGATCTGTTTATGGAGCAATCCTATTGGAGGGCTGTTGGGAGGGCCGCGTGCCGGACGTCCAATGTCAAATGGGCTTATTAAATTGACTTAGTGCTCTTCCTCAGTCTAACCGTTGTCTTCGTCCTGGTGTTTGGGGCCTCCTGCCACTTCATAAATGTCCGTGGTAGCGTTAGCTAGCAGATGCTGGCAAGATGGCTGCTCTCTCGTCTCTCGTCTCTCGCCCACGATGCGTGGACATTAATCATAGCAGTATTTTAATTTGGTACTTGTGTGTTTGGGATCAAAACCCCAGAGGTTTCGTCATTAGATCGAATTTATTCGTATGCATACACATTTTCGATTATTTCTTCAAGTTTTCTTTATTAAAAACATCTGTGGTGTAGAGTCTGACTGGAGTGTTTACTGAATATAGTGCCAACATGGGTGTGTGCGTGTGTGTGTGTGTGTGTATGTCCGTGTGGTTTTTGTTAATCCAGGGTTTGGTCGTTGAGAATGGTCATTAAGGTCAATGTGAGAACTTGAAGGAAGACGTCTTGAGGACCACATCTTGTATGTCATCCTTTTTTCTCAGCAGAATTAACTTGTAGAGCATCTTAGGCAGTATGCATCGTGTATTTATAGGCCATCTTAGGCAGTATGCATCGTGTATTTATAGGCTATCTTAGGCAGTATGCATCGTGTATTTATAGGCCATCTTAGGCAGTATGCATCGTGTATTTATAGGCCATCTTAGGCAGTATGCATCGTGCATTTATAGGCCATCTTAGGCAGTATGCATCGTGTATTTATAGGCCATCTTAGGCAGTATGCATCGTGTATTTATAGGCCATCTTAGGCAGTATGCATCGTGTATTTATAGGCCATCTTAGGCAGTATGCATCGTGTATTTATAGGCCATCTTAGGCAGTATGCATCGTGTATTTATAGGCCATCTTAGGCAGTATGCATCGTGTATTTATAGGCCATCTTAGGCAGTATGCATCGTGTATTTATAGGCCATCTTAGGCAGTATGCATCGTGTATTTATAGGCCATCTTAGGCAGTATGCATCGTGTATTTATAGGCCATCTTAGGCAGTATGCATCGTGTATTTATAGGCCATCTTAGGCAGTATGCATCGTGTATTTATAGGAGGCTTTTTCCATTTGCCTGACAGTCATGCTGTCTCTTGTGCCCCTTATATGAAGAATAGCCGTTGATTGGCTACTTTTCCTCAAACATCTGTTCCCTGCCAATAACAGCTTGTGTTGTGTTGTGGCTTCGTCATCTTAGCTATCACAGTGTACCTCTCTCTCTCTCTCTTTCTCACTCTCTCACTCTCTCTCTCTCTCTCTCACTCTCTCTCTCTCTCTCTTTTCTCTCTCTCTCTTTTAATCTAAACCACTAATGTTTCACGTAAGCAAATCACATTATGTCCCCTGCACTACCATTTTATTTGACCTTTATGCATTTGACAAGTCTTGCGGTTCAAATTTTACATTGAGTTAAATAACTTTTTAATAATTTTCCAGAATATAATTTTTATATTACATCACCTAATGATTTGCAGTGTGACTGGTTGTGTTTCCTGTGAGCTGGTGTGATTTTGACACATGTGTATGTTGGGCAGTGTGTGTGTGTGTGTGTGTGTGTGTACAGCAGTAGAGCTGGGCTATACTACAATTGACCAACCCAGTTTTGTGTGTGTGTGTGGTTTGTTTGTGGAGTGTGTATATGGGGCAGTGTGTGTGTGTGTGTGTGTCTGTGCGTACAGCAGTAGAGCTGGGCTATACTACAGTTGGTTGCTGGATCTCTGGTTGTAAAGGTGTAGGTCATTTCCTGGCCCAGTTTCCTCTTCATCTTCCTCTACTTCCTGTAATTCCAGCACCATTATTCTAGTGACTATTCGTCTCTCCTGAGACGTCTCCTCCTTCATTGTCGTCACGGAATTATAAATGAATATTTGTTCTGTAGCTGTTTTTCTGATCTCATCATGACAATATCTGTTTAAGTATCAATATCACATTAATGACACATTCACTATCCAATAGTTTATTTGAATTTATGTCGCCCCTTTTTTCTTTTACATCCTTCTATATTTACTCGTTGTTGTACGTTGAAAAATAGCCAGCGAACCCTAATAATGTGTTCTTCAGTTTATTTAGATTTGATTCAAATGATTCCCTGAGCCCCAGGTACCAATTGACTTTCAGCCTTTTGAGTTAATAGCCTTGTCTCCGGCTTGTACAGATCAATGTGTATTAATTAATCACCGCAATCTGGAGCTGGATCTGGTTCCATTGGTTGTTACATCAGCAAAATATCAATAAAGAAAGTGGACTCCCTGATCGTCATGGCAACTTCATCTCTTAGGTCAAAAAGAGTTTATCTAATCTTGCAGCTGAGAGGCAAACTGCTTAGAAATCTAGTTTACACTCTAAGATCATCGATTTGAGCTTTTTTCCCGTCTTGTTTTGGGAGGGCCGAAAACCGAAAGGGGGCTGCATTCTAATCACAACAGAGATGTTAAGATTTGAATATTGATCATTGTCCAAAGGTCATTATAGGATAGCTATGGCCTCTAGTAAAGCTCTTGTTCAAGTACGTCCTTCTGAGAGGCAAACGGCGCTCTGATTGGCTGACTGTCGGTGTGACATCACAGAGGCGGTCTGTATATACGTCCGGACACTGAGGGGACGTCTGCAGCCTAAAGAGACTCTGTGACACGTTCTCACCGCAGCCCAGACAGCCAATCAAAGAGTGGGATGTCAGAAAATTGGCAGAATGTTTATATTCTCTAAACACGTCCTGGCACTTCTATACACTGTGACGCTGTAAACCTCTATAATATATGATCTGGCCTGCTGAAGAATAAGTACAGGAAGTATTGTATGAACCTCATGTATCTCGGTGTATGTGTAGAAACAGTTTACACAATGAGATTTGTAGATATCGTACCTATGGTTTGTTTTTCCACACAATCTTCTGAATATTATGAATACGTTATCATGGCCATTTTGTGGACATTACAGTGTGATTGTTTATATGAATATAATAATGTCTGCATGTGTGTATGGCTTCATGTGTCAGGGAGGTGGACCAGGGTCTCATAGAGAGGAGTGAGTCCCAAATCACCAGCTCGTTCTCCATATAGTGCCCTGCTCTATATCGGAGCCCCTGTCAAAACAAGTGCACTATTCTGAACCAGTGTTATTCGGGACCCGAGCCTCTAACTCCTCAGGAGGACCTCAGGCTCTGAGGACACGGGCACTCTCTCTTTTTTCTCTCCCTCCTGTTTTGCCTTTAGGACACAATTGCCTCATTTAACATTCTCTATTTGGCCCCTGCCAGGAGGGGAAGTGACGTGGCTGAGTGAAGGAGGCCAACACACATGGTGAATTATGTCATTTAACTTGCATTCCTGCACATTCCTGTTCACCTTGGTGCCGGCCGCACGTTTATGGGCCGCGATGGACTGAGAGAGATGTCTCAATTAAGTGATTTTCTGAGGTTGTTCTCAAAATGATGGAGCTCTTTTTTTGTCATGGGACATTGTGTTATGAATATGGATTTGTTCTGGCTTCTTTACATTGGACTGTTCTGGTTTCTTTACATTGAGCTGTTCTCTGGCTTCTTTACATTGGACTGTTCTGGCTTCTTTACATTGGGCTGTTCTGGCTTCTTTACATTGGGCTGTTCTGGCTTCTTTACATTGAGCTGTTCTGATATTAAGATATTACAGTTAAGATTCGGTGTTCATTCTGGTAGATATTGGATAGTTATGGTGGTGATATTATTTGAAAAAGACAATGTTTTTCTCCACATGGATTTATTTTGGGTGTAAAGTCCAGTCATACATCCACTTATCGTCCATGCCTGTCCACCACCCGGTCCACCACCCTGTTACAGACTGGCCGTCTGTTTAAATGTAAAAGCACTGATGAGTGGCTGTTTTTCACAGTGTCGGTAACCAGTGCAATTTAAAAGTGTGGACACATTAACCCATTTAATCCAAGTTGAACTGATACAGTAGATGTCATACCCGGCTGGTGAAACGTCTGGTATAGATGAAAATCGACTGTGATCCTCCTGTGAGACAGGAAGTGACTCATGGTCGCATCTGTGAATGTTTAAATGACATGTGATCACGATGTCATAACAACTATACCAGTGACATTACCCACAAACCCTCACAGGAAGCTACCTTTTTCCATTTATTCTCCATCACACATCGGACGACTGCTTTAGTCCTCTATTCCTATATTTTCACCGAGATACGAGTTGGCATGGTGGAACATGAAGTCCCAATAGCTGCCACATTTAAGTCTCTCTCTCTTGGCAGGAATTAGCTGTGACTGTGAAGGACAAGAAGAGTGAAAGACAGAACTTTGCATTTCTCGAGCATTAAGGATAAGAACGAGGCAGGCGTCATAGCTTTAGGATAGATGGCTACAGAGGATTAAGCCTCGAGCCTTTCAGTTCAATTTGCACGTTAGCATTTCCCCGGGCCCACTGGCTCACAGCACGTAGCATTGCTGTGGTTTCGATAGAAACACACTGATGACGAAGCTTTGTAAATAGATCAACAGTTTATGTCAGATGTGCTGAGAATATAAAACAAACTCCACGAAATGCTAATACTTTTAAAGAGGCTATATGTTTTTATTTACAGCGTAGCATCGAGGCAGAGCATGTAAAGCTGTTGACAGCCCAGCTTACATTCCGCTGATCAGAGGCCATATCTGCATACGATTAGCCCGCCAAGCGCACAAATAGCCACAATGGAATGGTATGGCAATTGACACTGGCTGATTTTGATCGATTACGTTCTAAGCGTGATTATGCAAATTCGATTGAAGACAGAAATGTGCCCGAAATGGCTGACCGTGAAGATAAGACTGACATGTTGCAGTGTTTCCTCACTCCTGTTTTCTAATTAATCCCTAGCATTTTGAACTCAAATAAATGGCTATGAACTGAGCTGGAGAAGCTAACGGCCTCTGTTGTTCTTTCAGAATTAGGCGACTTTTTTCGTTCATATAATTTAAATTGGGTAATTGATAAAGACTTATTTGGTGACAGTGACTGAGTAGCTTTGGCCAAGGAAAAAATGCTTTCCTTGGCATTATAATTTCAGATCAGGTTTTCTTTTATCACTGGGTACTCCCATCAGCCAATACCCTGGACACAAAGCAATCGATAGCTTGGCTGAGAGGTGCTCGAATTCAAGACATGATTAGGAAGTCTGGCCACAAGTTTGCTGGAAGCCAATAATTCAGTCTATGAAAGACTGGTTTTAATATCCTTCACCTTGATAACATGTTGGTGATGCTTTAGTGGTTTTCGCCTGATGGTCCACGCAGGTCTAGAGATCAGAGCAGTCTGTGGTCGGTCTGTAATGGATGTGTCAGTGGTTCTCTAAACAGACACATTTGACCATAATTATGTTTCTCGGGCTTCTGGAACCGGATAACATCTGGGTCAGATGATAAGCTTGACGAATACACGTATAAAGGAAATCCCTCGGACAAAAAAATGGAGTAACTGATTGATTGATGTGTCTGGCTTTACCGGCATCACACGCCGTTGACAGTTGGCTAAGGATCAGATGATTTCTTTATTACGGAGCGGGGAAGCAAGGAAACCGTGTTGGGGTCACTTCTGATTTGAGCTGCGAATACCTATTGAATTCTAATTCCTGAATTTGAATCGGTCACTCACATAGACAGCAGCATTTCAATTTTTTTTCGATTTGAAGGATAATTAAATTCAGTGGAAGTTTTTATCGTAGTGATTTCATTTTAGAGTATAATATTTTTGAGTATAGTATTTTAGAGTATATATGTTGTGGTCAATGTAGCTGCCGTCTGAAAGCTACGAGAAATCCACTTTCACCTTTAGCCATTGCTAGGTGATAATTCCCTCTTCTACAACGTGCTGTCTAGTTCAGATATATTTGAAAACCTATTTAGATGTCCTGTGGAAGCAGATATGCTTGTTGTTGACACTGCTGTAGTGAACAGACTTTAGAACACATATTCCCAGAAAGGATTGGAATTTGCCAGGACTTCATGATACCATGTTATCACAGTAGGTAGGTGCTGAATGCTGGTACTATACGTGTTGGTGATTCTCACAATTCTTGTGTAATTTAATGTGATTGTCTTGCTATTCTTTGATTATTATTTATGATTATTATGTGTCTGTCACATTGGGACACAATGAACGAGCAATAAAGGAACAAGACCAGAGGGTTGGTATATCTGTAGAAAGATTTTATTTGGATATGTCTCCCGAATACTGTAATTCTATAGTACTGTCAAAATGTAGTGCTGTAATAATGTAGTACCTTAATAATGTAGTACTGTAGGCCCGTGTCCCAGTCTGGGTCAGCTTCATTCAACAGTTCCCCATTAGCTCGGCTTTAGTGTAGTATTGTAATACTAGTATATAATATAATAGTAGTACTGTAATAATGCAGTACTGGGGTACTTAAGTGTAGTATTGTAATGTATATAATATAATAGTAGTACTGTAATAATGCAGTACTGGGGTACTATATGTGTCTCCCAGTCTGGGTCAGCCTCATTCAACAGTTCCCCATTAGCTCGGCTTTAGTGTAGTATTGTAATACTAGTATATAATATAATAGTAGTACTGTAATAATGCAGTACTGGGGTACTATATGTGTCTCGTGTCCCAGTCTGGGTCAGCCTCATTCAACAGTTCCCCATTTGCTCGGCTTTAGTGTAGTATTGTAATACTAGTATATAATATAATAGTAGTACTGTAATAATGCAGTACTGGGGTACTATATGTGTCTCGTGTCCCAGTCTGGGTCAGCCTCATTCAACAGTTCCCCATTTGCTCGGCTTTAGTGTAGTATTGTAATACTAGTATATAATATAATAGCTTTAGTGTAGTCTGGGTCAGCTTCATTCAACAGTTCCCCATTGTAATACTATTATATAATATAATATAATATAATAGTAGTACTGTAATAATGCAGTACTGGGGTACTATATGTGTCTCGTGTCCCAGTCTGGGTCAGCCTCATTCAACAGTTCCCCATTAGCTCGGCTTTAGTGTAGTATTGTAATACTAGTATATAATATAATAGTAGTACTGTAATAATGCAGTACTGGGGTACTATATGTGTCTCGTGTCCCAGTCTGGGTCAGCCTCATTCAACAGTTCCCCATTTGCTCGGCTTTCAACATCAAGGTCTTATTTGGGATCTAGTGGTTTATTGGAACACAATACGAACTGCACTATTGTGAATCAGTTCTTTTAATCATCTCCCATTTACACAAAAAATCCACTTAATTCATTCCAGCTACTAACCTGACAAAACAAGGATTAATCCCGAGAGATGTTCACACGGAATATAAACCGTCTATCCAGACGTTCTTAAGCACAGCAACAACTGCATTTATTTCAAGTGGTTGATATGACAATATTCTTGTTAAAGACTTATTTAGCAGAATAAAGGGGACTTGCGATTAACATAATAATTATCTTCCATATTTGACCAACTGGCATGCCTTCTGTACGATGCTTAAATCCAGATTCTGCTTTAGCAACAGTTCACATTGATAAAAAATGGTTTGCATTATATACGCAGAGAAGAAGTTTATTTATTAAATATGTTTATCTGGTAATGGTCTTATTTAGGTGGTTCCAGTTCTATTTTTCCAATGTGCCTGAACGCGATTCCATCTCTATACACTTTATGTCTAAACAAGGTGGCTTGTTTTATCTGAAATAGTTCAGAGTTTCTTGAAAAGCATCTCCTTCTTTGGCTTTAGCAGCGGCTGTCTTTATCTTCACATGTTACATTACTTTCCCCTGATTTCTTTGTCATTTATTTAAATTCACCCATATTTAAATATTGTATTTTCCTTTCACTCCTGAGATTGTCTTTCATAAGTTCAAACTCTCCCCAAGACTTCTGTTAACTTCACAGATATGAATTCACCGTGATAAAACACTGGCTATTATGTTTTTCTGTAGTGCCCAGTGTACAGTTGGGCTATTGGGTTGTTCTGTAGTGCACTGTGTACAGTGTACAGTTGGGCTATTGGGTTGTTCTGTAGTGCCACTGTGCACAGTGTACAGTTGGGCTATTGGGTTGTTCTGTAGTGCCACTGTGTACAGTATACAGTTGGGCTATTGGGTTGTTCTGTAGTGCACTGTGTACAGTATACAGTTGGGCTATTGGGTTGTTCTGTAGTGCACTGTGCACAGTGTACAGTAGGGATATTGGGTTGTTCTGTAGTGCACTGTGTACAGTATACAGTTGGGCTATTGGGTTGTTCTGTAGTGCACTGTGCAGTATACAGTTGGGCTATTGGGTTGTTCTGTAGTGCACTGTGTACAGTACACAGTAGGGATATTGGGTTGTTCTGTAGTGCCACTGTGCACAGTGTACAGTAGGGATATTGGGTTGTTCTGTAGTGCACTGTGCACAGTGTACAGTAGGGATATTGGGTTGTTCTGTAGTGCCACTGTGCACAGTGTACAGTTGGGCTATTGGGTTGTTCTGTAGTGCACTGTGTACAGTGTAGAGTTGGGCTATTGGGTTGTTCTGTAGTGCACTGTGTACAGTATACAGTTGGGCTATTGGGTTGTTCTGTAGTGCACTGTGTACAGTGTACAGTTGGGATATTGGGTTGTTCTGTAGTGCACTGTGTACAGTATACAGTAGGGATATTGGGTTGTTCTGTAGTGCCACTGTGCACAGTGTACAGTTGGGCTATTGGGTTGTTCTGTAGTGCACTGTGCACAGTGTACAGTTGGGCTATTGGGTTGTTCTGTAGTGCCACTGTGTACAGTATACAGTTGGGATATTGGGTTTTTCTGTAGTGCACTGTGTACAGTATACAGTTGGGCTATTGGGTTGTTCTGTAGTGCACTGTGTACAGTATACAGTTGGGCTATTGGGTTGTTCTGTAGTGCACTGTGTACAGTGTACAGTTGGGCTATTGGGTTGTTCTGTAGTGCACTGTGTACAGTATACAGTTGGGCTATTGGGTTGTTCTGTAGTGCACTGTGTACAGTGTACAGTTGGGATATTGGGTTGTTCTGTAGTGCACTGTGTACAGTATACAGTAGGGATATTGGGTTGTTCTGTAGTGCCACTGTGCACAGTGTACAGTTGGGCTATTGGGTTGTTCTGTAGTGCCACTGTGTACAGTATACAGTTGGGCTATTGGGTTGTTCTGTAGTGCACTGTGTACAGTATACAGTAGGGATATTGGGTTGTTCTGTAGTGCACTGTGTACAGTGTACAGTTGTTCTGTAGTGCACTGTGTAGGGGGATATTGGGTTGTTCTGTAGTGCACTGTGTACAGTATACAGTTGGGCTATTGGGTTGTTCTGTAGTGCACTGTGTACAGTGTACAGTTGGGATATTGGGTTGTTCTGTAGTGCACTGTGTACAGTATACAGTTGGGCTATTGGGTTGTTCTGTAGTGCACTGTGTACAGTATACAGTAGGGATATTGGGTTGTTCTGTAGTGCCACTGTGCACAGTGTACAGTTGGGCTATTGGGTTGTTCTGTAGTGCACTGTGTACAGTGTACAGTTGGGATATTGGGTTGTTCTGTAGTGCACTGTGTACAGTATACAGTAGGGATATTGGGTTGTTCTGTAGTGCCACTGTGCACAGTGTACAGTTGGGATATTGGGTTGTTCTGTACTGCACTGTGTACAGTATACAGTTGGGCTATTGGGTTGTTCTGTAGTGCCACTGTGTACAGTATACAGTTGGGCTATTGGGTTGTTATGTAGTGCACTGTGTACAGTATACAGTAGGGATATTGGGTTGTTCTGTAGTGCACTGTGTACAGTATACAGTAGGGATATTGGGTTGTTCTGTAGTGCACTGTGTACAGTGTACAGTTGGGATATTGGGTTGTTCTGTAGTGCCACTGTGTATAGTATACAGTTGGGCTATTGGGTTGTTCTGTAGTGCACTGTGTACAGTATACAGTAGGGATATTGGGTTGTTCTGTAGTGCCACTGTGCACAGTATACAGTTGGGATATTGGGTTGTTCTGTAGTGCCACTGTGTACAGTGTACAGTTGGGATATTGCTGTACAATGCAAATTGTTCTGCTCTGTCTTTGGCCTCGATATGTATAAAGTATCATGACCCGAATCAATGAGGAAATCAGAACAGAAGAACTGAGTGGGCTTTCTCCAGTAGGCCTGTCTGTATTAGACAGCATGTTAATGCTCTCAGCTCTTCATGACTCCAGATCTTCTGCTTGCTTTGGTCTTTCCCCTGCACCTATCAGCATATCTGCAGTGTGTCTGCAGTCTGTCTTATAATGCCACGTTATGGCCTCGCAGGGAGAGAGAGAGAGAGGACGGTTTGGGAGCAGAATCGCCCAGGGCCTCACCTTCAGTGAGTGGATTAACAATGGCCTGCTTTAGCACTCCTCCAGCGCAGTGTGAAATGTGCCCCTGCTCTGGGGCTCGGGCGTTGGGCCACGCTACCCTCACTCCCCCGTCAACGCGAAGCCTCTCCCGGCCATCTGTGAAATGCAGAAACTCTGTGTCTAAGTTGAGTTGAGATCTGGTCCAGCAGCCGTGTCCGGGGCCAGGAAGCGAATGGGCAGGCAACTGATGGTTGGGGATCAGCTCACTGATGTCCTGCCTCGTGTGCAGGAACCTTGCCTGTTCTCCCCACGCGCCACCGGCGACTTGGAGGAGGCATGAGCTCTGGACGCCGGCCGAGAGATCTCTGCCTGGTTCCTGCTTGCAGGTCCAAATCCCCCCTCTGTGCCCGCCTGCCCGCCTGTGTGGAGGCGGTGGCACAGATCCCCTGAGCCCGTGCCCAGTCCTTTGAAGATAAGATGTTGATACAGAGTCCCTTTCGGTACGTCGCTAGCTAACGGATGCTCTTTGTGTGTATCACTGGCCGTGCCTGTGCCTCTGTTTAAAGCCTGCGGCTTAAACTGGTCAGAAGGAATGTATCGACTGTGCTTAGGTGTGAGTGGTGGGTAAGGGCTGTTAATGTTAAAATAACCGTAGGAATGTACAGACTGTGTTTAGGTGTGAGTGGTGGGTAAGGGCTGTTAATGTTAAAATAACAGTAGGAATGTACAGACTGTGTTTAGGTGTGAGTGGTGGGTAAGGGCTGTTAATGTTAAAATAACAGTAGGAATGTACAGACTGTGTTTAGGTGTGAGTGGTGGGTAAGGGCTGTTAATGTTAAAATAACCGTAGGAATGTACAGACTGTGTTTAGGTGTGAGTGGTGGGTAAGGGCTGTTTGGGCTGTTAATGTAAAGAAACACTAGGAATGTGAACAGCACCATATTGTTTGTCTCCAGTGTCAGATATTCTGTGTGTCATAAATATTTTAAACAGATATGATCTTTGTATTTTGCTGATCTGAGTCTTTGTAGCCGATTTGATATTGAGGGTTTCTTTATCCTATAACAATCTGGTATACAGATCATTTACAAACTGTCCTGTTGATTTTGTGTTCTACATCTGTACTGTGGGACTTTTTCTGGCTGATTTTGTCTTTCTCACCCAATTGAACATTGGCCCGTTGATTTGAGCACTTCTCTCTGTCCACATCTGCATAGAGAAGAGGACTCGTCATAATCATTTGTTTGAATGATGAACTACTCCAACGAGTCCCTTGATTTGTTTCATCCTGTGACTCTGTGGTTCAGATGTGTGCATAATGTCTTGTGATTACATGGCATTACGCCGGTTGGTAAGGGTCTTCTAGTGTCTGGGTCCAGTGCCACCAGCAGCACCACCACCTCCACCACCACCACCTCCTCCACCACCACCACCTCCACCACCACCACCACCTCCACCACCTCCACCACCATCTCAAGCACCTCCACCAGCACCTCCACCACCTCTAGCTGTGGTGACTACACATGGTGTTTCCAGCCATCCCCACCACACACACACACACACACACACACACACACACACACACACACACACACACACACACACACACACACACACACACACTGTGAATCATTATGTAGCTTATACAGTGAGACAGGCCGGCTGCTCATCAGGGATGGAGCGTTGATTGCTTTTTGATACCCCTCCAATATGGAAGCCGTCCTGCATACATCAGCTAATTACAATGTAATTCCAGTGCCTGTGTGACAAACCCTACACCCTACACCCTACACCCTGCACCCTACACTCTACACCCATCATCATATCCCACCTGTCTGTCTCTCTGTCTGCCTCTCTGCCTGTCTGCCTGTTAGTCTGTCTGTCTCTCTGCCTGTTTGCCTGTTTGCCTGTTTGTCTGTCTGCCTGTTTGCCTGTTTGCCTGTCTGTCTCTCTGCCTGTCTGCCTGTCTGCCTGTTTGCCTGTCTGTCTCTCTGCCTGTCTGCCTGTCTGCCGGTCTGTCTCTCTACACTCAACTTATTCACAAGAAAGACTCCAAGCTGCAGAGTAGAGAAAATTAAGAATTCAATGGAAGGGAAACTACTAAACACTTATGCCTGAACAGCTTTCGGTAAACAAATGTATTTACGGAAACAGCAAACACAATATTGGAAGAATCTCCCAAGGCGATCGTTAATCCTGCAGACAGAGTCCGAATCAGGGTGTGTGTGTGCGTGTGTGTGTGTGTGTGTGCGTGGGTGTTTGATTTTGTTTTTTGAGACGTACTATGAGATTGTAATAGGTTACCCCTGTGAAATATGTAGCCACACTTAACTGCCTGCACGCTTCATAGTGGAGAACACACACACACACACAGGCAGTAGAGTGAGGGAAGTGGGAACTGAAATCTCACTGCTGTTTCCTCAGGTAATCTTGACTCTGATCTTAATTCCAATAAAGTGTTTTTTCTATACACTAGATCCTGAGACACTTGACTCCACTGCTATTTCTGGGGTGATACTTTATTGAATATCATTTCAGATAACAAATGTAATCCTTGGGAAGCAGTCATGTATATTGACCAGCTCAATAACATCCTGAAGTCTTCACACAAAGTGACTGAATACCTGTTTGTGATCTCTGATCATTCAAGTGAGACCTCCAGTGGACGATACATCTACAGATACCTGTTCACATGGGAACAGCACTAGCAGGCTCGAACACTAGCTGTAAACTCACTTCCACACCCCGGATCAGGTTGGAAAATAAAGCATATGTCCTCAAGATGGTGAGACCATATCTGAGAATAGTCTTGTGGCCGTTCTGGTCTGATACTGGCCGTTTCATGACATTGGTACTCGTTGATGAAAGTGGCCTCGTTTAGCAGGATAATGCCAGAACTTTTCGGGAATGGTTTTTGGAGAACACGATGAACAGATCAAAGTGCTGCGCTGGCCTCTAAATTCCCAGATCTCGATCCAGTTGGGCATCTGTGGGACATGCCAGACCAACAAGTCCGATTCACGACAGCTCCACTTCACATCTGACAGGACGTGATGGATCTGCTGCTAATGTTTTGGTGCCAGATACCACAGGACACCTTCAGGGTTCTTGTAGAGACTGTGTCTTGGTCCCAGATACCACAGGATACCTTCAGGGTTCTTGTAGAGACTGTGTCTTGGTACCAGATACCACAGGATACCTTCAGGGTTCTTGTAGAGACTGTGTCTTGGTACCAGATACCACAGGATACCTTCAGGGTTCTTGTAGAGACTGTGTTGCAGCACACAGAGAACCTGCAGCATAAGGCCATAGTGGTCAGGGTGTTTTGGCTCATCAGTGTAAATTGAAATACATGAATCACTCTGGATAATATTAAATTTACCGTAAAACCGGGGAAATGCTAAACTTTATAGATAATACTGCTTATAATGACTGGTAACATTTGCTGAATTGAATGGAAATAGTGGAGTCTGGGAGTTTTCCACATCTGAAGAAGACCTTCATCCATAGGCCAAATCCTACCATACTGAAGTAAAAAAAACACAAGAAAGAAAATGCCTGCCTGATATGCTTAGACCTGGACACATTCATGAGCCATCAAAGACTACAATATTTGTTATTTACCTGCTTTGTCAAAGACAGAAAGGAACGCTTCAGGTTTCCGTGGAAAGACAAACTTGAAAGCAATCACCTGGAGGTCTGGGACCTTGTCGATTTGTTCTGTATTATGCCACTTTCTGCTGTCTAGTCGCTTCCATCAAACTGCCTTTTGAAGTCCTACTTTCTGACTATCTGCTGTTCAGTAGTTCGTTCTTGCTGTGTGTTTGCTGGTTGGAAAGTGTCACCTGGTGGCAGGAGAAACCGGTGAGACCGGCTCCATCAACAGACAGAGCGTCTTGGCTCCTTGGCCGTAGGAATCTCTCCAACCGGTCGTTTAGTCAGTGCTTTGTAAACGAATAACATGCAGGTCAGGGTTGTGTCCGTTTTGCCTCAAGGTTAGTCTACTTGACCGCAGAGCAGAATGGGCTCCAGATTGGGGCCATGAGGAAAACGACAGATGTCCCTGTCCTGGTACTGCTGGCCCAGACACCACTACACATGCTGGGGTGGGATCCCACTATGGCACCACGGGCCTGGAAGGTACCCATCTACACCAAATCTGCAGACTTAAAAAAATGAGAGCGAGAGAGAGAGAGTGAGAAAGGGAATGAGAGAAAGGAAGTGAGGGAGAGAGACAGGAAGTTGTTTTGTTACTAGTGGTTCTGTTACTAGTGGTTCTGTTACTAGTTGTTCTGTTACTACTGGTTCTGTTACTAGTGGTTATGTTACTAGTGGTTCTGTTACTAGTGGTTCTGTTACTAGTGGTTCTGTTACTAGTGGTTCTGTTACTAGTGGTTATGTTACTAGTGGTTCTGTTACTAGTGGTTCTGTTACTAGTGGTTCTGTTACTACTGGTTCTGTTACTAGTGGTTCTGTTACTAGTGGTTCTGTTACTACTGGTTCTGTTACTACTGGTTCTGTTACTACTGGTTCTGTTACTACTGGTTCTGTTATTAGTGGTTCTGTTACTACTGGTTCTGTTACTACTGGTTCTGTTATTAGTAAGCCTCCCATAGAACAGTGAATTATCAGACACATTCAGCTCCACACATTTCCACCTGGTACTGGCTTCTCCTTCCTATTCGAGCGGGTGTCTTTTCTAATAGCATTATCGTGTGAGTCTCATTGAGAGAACGGTCCTTTTCTCTTGTCAAGGTGTGTGTGGAAGGGGGTGGGGGTGGTGATTGGGGGGACTGTGGAGGCCTTGTCCGCGTGGTCTCTGTTATCTGCACCAGATGCAGGTTGACTTTAGACTTTCAATGGAAGGTAAAGAGAGAGAAAATTAATGAGAGCCATAAAGGCAGCGGGATAAATAATTAGGCAACCAACCAACCATTGGCCTCCAGATCCACGCATTCATACAGAGATATGCCTCGGTTCTAAGTTTTAGTTTTCACTGTTTGTCAGAATTTTTGGAGGATGTCTGTTTTTCTCTGGTGTGCTTTGTTCAATTAAAACCTGTTTTTATTTACTTTTTGGCATGACAGCCAGCGCGCTATCTCGTCTGCTTGGTTTTCCTTTCTTCATGTCTCATGAATAATCGCTGTGATGACAGGCTTCTGTCCAGCCAATGGTAATTGGTCAGATGACTACCTTCTTTGAGAAGTTAGTTTCACAATCGACAGAATGCTTGTGACAGTTTAGCTGTCAAAATGATGTGGGTAGATCAGTCCTAAACAAAGATGTCACACATTTCTGTGTGTAATAGGATGAGGTCAACCGAAGAACCTGCAATTAACAGATACAATGTTCCCAGCGATCACACTAATGAGTATCACATTATGCTATTTAATATACATTATTAATGCAACGCTTTTATTTTGAGAACTTGGTCATACTACATACTTTATTAGGACTAAAACAAGACCTACCTTCGATGTTCACTTGTGATGAGTCTGTCTGACTGTCCCATGGGATTCTGGGTCATACTGGGTCATACTGGGTCATACTGGTTCATACTGGGTCATACTGGGTCATACTGGTTCATATTGGTTCATACTGGTTCATACTGGGTCATACTGGTTCATACTGGGTTCATACTGGGTCATACTGGTTCATACTGGGTCATACTGGGTCATACTGGGTCATACTGGGTCATACTGGTTCATACTGGGTCATACTGGGTCATACTGGTTCATACTGGTTCATACTGGGTCATACTTGGTCATACTGGGTCATATTGGTTCATACTGGTTCATACTGGATCATATTGGTTCAAACTGTCATACTGGGTCATACTGGGTCATACTGGGTCATGCTGGTTCATACTGGGTCATACTGTTATACTGGGTCATACTGGGTCATACTGGGTCATACTGTTATACTGGGTCATACTGGTTCATACTGGGTCATACTGGGTCATACTGGTTCATACTGGGTCATACTGTTATACTGGGTCATACTGGTTCATACTGGGTCATACTGTTATACTGGGTCATACTGGTTCATACTGGGTCATACTGTTATACTGGGTCATACTGGGTCATACTGGGTCATACTGGGTCATGCTGGTTCATACTGGGTCATACTGTTATACTGGGTCATACTGGGTCATACTGGGTCATACTGTTATACTGGGTCATACTGGTTCATACTGGGTCATACTGTTATACTGGGTCATACTGGGTCATACTGGGTCATACTGGGTCATACTGGGTCATACTGTTATACTGGGTCATACTGGTTCATACTGGGTCATACTGTTATACTGGGTCATACTGGTTCATACTGGGTCATACTGTTATACTGGGTCATATTGGGTCATACTGGTTCATACTGGGTCATACTGTTATACTGGGTCATACTGGGTCATACTGGGTCATACTGTTATACTGGGTCATACTGGGTCATACTGGGTCATACTGGGTCATACTGTTATACTGGGTCATACTGGGTCATACTGGGTCATACTGGGTCATACTGTTATACTGGGTCATACTGGTTCATACTGGGTCATACTGTTATACTGGGTCATACTGGTTCATACTGGGTCATACTGTTATACTGGGTCATATTGGGTCATACTGGTTCATACTGGGTCATACTGTTATACTGGGTCATACTGGGTCATACTGGTTCATACTGGTTCATACTGGGTCATACTGGGTCATACTGGGTCATGCTGGTTCATACTGGGTCATACTGTTATACTGGGTCATACTGGGTCATACTGGGTCATACTGTTATACTGGGTCATACTGGTTCATACTGGGTCATACTGGGTCATACTGGTTCATACTGGGTCATACTGTTATACTGGGTCATACTGGTTCATACTGGGTCATACTGTTATACTGGGTCATACTGGTTCATACTGGGTCATACTGTTATACTGGGTCATACTGGGTCATACTGGGTCATACTGGGTCATGCTGGTTCATACTGGGTCATACTGTTATACTGGGTCATACTGGGTCATACTGGGTCATACTGGGTCATACTGTTATACTGGGTCATACTGGTTCATACTGGGTCATACTGTTATACTGGGTCATACTGGGTCATACTGGGTCATACTGGGTCATACTGGGTCATACTGTTATACTGGGTCATACTGGTTCATACTGGGTCATACTGTTATACTGGGTCATACTGGTTCATACTGGGTCATACTGTTATACTGGGTCATATTGGGTCATACTGGTTCATACTGGGTCATACTGTTATACTGGGTCATACTGGGTCATACTGTTATACTGGGTCATACTGGGTCATACTGGGTCATACTGGGTCATACTGTTATACTGGGTCATACTGGGTCATACTGGGTCATACTGGGTCATACTGTTATACTGGGTCATACTGGTTCATACTGGGTCATACTGTTATACTGGGTCATACTGGTTCATACTGGGTCATACTGTTATACTGGGTCATATTGGGTCATACTGGTTCATACTGGGTCATACTGTTATACTGGGTCATACTGGGTCATACTGGGTCATGCTGGTTCATACTGGGTCATACTGTTATACTGGGTCATACTGGTTCATACTGGGTCATACTGTTATACTGGGTCATACTGGGTCATACTGGGTCATACTGGGTCATACTGTTATACTGGGTCATACTGGTTCATACTGGGTTATACTGTTATACTGGGTCATACTGGTTCATACTGGGTCATACTGTTATACTGGGTCATATTGGGTCATACTGGTTCATACTGGGTCATACTGTTATACTGGGTCATACTGGGTCATACTGTTATACTGGGTCATACTGGGTCATACTGGGTCATACTGATATACTGGGTCATATTGGGTCATACTGGTTCATACTGGGTCATACTGTTATACTGGGTCATACTGGGTCATACTGTTATACTGGGTCATACTGGTTCATACTGGGTCATACTGTTATACTGGGTCATATTGGTTCATACTGGTTCATACTGGGTCATACTGGGTCATACTGGGTCATACTGGGTCATACTGTTATACTGGGTCATATTGGGTTATACTGGAGCCGATCTCCACCGACAGAGAAGAAGGGTTGGGGTTAGTGTTAGGGTTAGGGTTAGGGTTAGGGTTAGGGTAATATAAACAGGTGTTTATTTCGACATCTCTGCAGTATAAATGTTATCCCACACTAGAGAGGAAGTTTGTTGGCAGCACACAGTAGATTCTCCTCAGGGGTTGTGTTGGTCAGAGAAGCTCTTGAAACATTTGCCTAACCGTACTCATGGTCACATTCGTAACGATAAAAGCTTCGGTACCAAGTTGCTTTCATCTGAATCATCTCAGCCATGTATGCCAGTTGATTTGGGGGCACTTCTTCTCTCCACCCGATCTCTTTCAACATGCCATTTGGAAACTCAGAAATCAATTATGTGTTCTCTGCCCAAATGAAAGGGTGTGTGGGGTGGGGGGGGACTATATGACTTTAAAGTGGGCCTGGCTCGTCTCTGACATGGTGCATTACAAAGGGAAAGAAAAATCACACTGCATACCTGATCCATAAAAAAGCCTTTGAAATGGATTGCAGGGCCTGGGTGAGATCCACGCCTGGCACCGGTCGTGGCATTGATGGCACAGCCCCTGGGCGCCCGGGATACTTGGCCTGGACAAGATGGCCGGTTCCTGGGCCGGTATCAGTGGGCACGGCGCTGTCCTCCGGGATTTCCTAAGCCGTGCTGTCTGAGGAAGAACCGATGGGGTTGGCAGAACATGTGGGCGGGCTATGGTTTTTATTTCAGTCAAAACAGACCCGATGATATCGCGTTCAGTCGCCCAACACGGGCGGCGTTCACAAACACAAACTTGTGTGCTCAACACCAAACCTTTCGCTTACTAGAAGTCATCAAAAACACGACAGAAGTTTCTCTTTTGTTCTCTCCTTGAAATGGGTTTTCGCTTCAGTCATTTTTGCTTTCACACCTGGTGACAATATTTCCCAGCGTTACCCGTCTGATTGGGAAATAACTAACTAAGATTATATGACTGGGGAATGATATAGCTGTACAACAATACTTAATTTAATATTTAAACGGTCTCTCCGACGCCAACCAAAATGGCCGACTCGATCCAAGAGAGAATATTGACAGCTGCGTCTCTGTCAGAAGTAGTCCGGCGATAGCATCCACAGGCTAATGGAACCTCCACCTTTGATGGTGAGTTGAAAGGAGTTGGTCTGCCTCGGCTTGGCACGACGCTGGACACAGATAGAGAGGAGGAGGAGAGGCCAAGGAGCAAAGCGGAGATGAGGAAGGAGGTACGGGCGGAGGCATCCAAATGGGAGTCATCCGGAGGTGACAAGTGCACGGCGCGCTCTGAACCGTAGGTGCCCGCTGCCTGCCTGCCTGCGCATATCTTTTGTCTTGCATTATCTCCCGTTTCCTTATTATTTTAAACGGACAGTCATTTTTTTCCCTCCACCAGAAGCTTTTTTGATATCCATTTAGATTGGAGGTTCATTAAAAAAAGCTCAGACAATAGAGGGACTTCTAATTAAGCCGCGGTGCATCTGGCCCCTGGCACCCTATCCAGTTGTTCCATCTATTCTGCTGAGGAGAATTCATTTGTTTCTTAATTAAGAAAAACACCAATAGCGTGAAAAATCTGCTTATGGTACCTGAATCCTAATTAGTTCAATGGCGAGGGGAAGGGGAGAGGAGACATTCCGGTAGCCCCAGAAATGAACTCGGAGCAGATAAAAATGAACTAACTAGCCTCTGCATAAATCGAAACCGAGGGAGAGAAAGTGCATCATCATTATGGTTAAGACAATATGCAAACTATCTTCAAGGGAATCAAATTGCCAGAATGTTTTCATTTGCATTTATTAACCATTAACATAATGAGCAGAAGTGACATTGCACCCGGATTGTGTGTCTGTTCGGATTGATAACTCGCCGGGCAAATAGGCTGGCCACAGACCGACGCTACCAGTCAAATCAGCGTTGAACTGTGGAGGTTTTGTTTCTTCTCCGTTATCGGCAGGACAGCCACGGTAAGACAAACGCGCCGTGCAGTATTGAATCTGTGCCATCGTCCTGTGACAGCAATCCGTTAACAGGAAGTGATCCGGAGACGTCGTCTTTAAGATGCTGTGGTGGTGAGAGGAGATGTGGAGAGGAGATGGGGAGAGGGTAGAAAAAGACAACCTGGCTGCAGGCTGTGCCAAGAGGCTCCCAGATCCAGTGTTAGCAGACAGCCCGGTACACATCCATCTCCCCCCGTGTAGAACTCATTCCAGGGTACCAGAGTAGCTCACTTATCTATCTCTTAAACAGCCCTGCGAGGCCCACATCAGAGCTTCCACATCGGAGCGTCGCGGGCAACCAGCCAAACAGACGGATGTTTTTGTACTGCAGGCGTCATGCAAAACATCTGAACTGTCTTAATATTCGCCCATATAAATTCCAACATGCTATTTCCGAGCATCGTTCTCTCAGGTCAATTTATTCAATTAAGTGTCTGTTTATTACAGATACCAAAGCTGGGTGGCAGTTCTACTTATCACCTTTTCTGCAGATTGGTGTTCCTGCAGAATACCACCATAAAGATTGCCTGGCTGTAATTAAAATGGCACGGAGACAAATCTGGTGTATGGACGGAGACGGGGGAAGATGAGGGAGACTGGGAGACATTGCCAGAGCCAGCGTTCTTTGTCGTTCAGTGAAAACGTTTAGGCCACAAGTGTTTAAGATTAATGGGTGTTAGAGAACGTGATAAAGTCAGGACATGTATGTTAGATGTGATATACATACGAAGAAGGCAGGACATGTATGTTAGATGTGATATACATACGAAGAAGGTTTGTGAACGTTTGAATGTTCTGCGTCTTCCCGGTTTTAACTAAACTAGTAAACAAGAGGCCAGATACTAGTCTTTGGGTGGCACTGATTGTACGTCCTCATAGAGCACAGCCAAGCCTCCCTCCCAGAGCTGTGTTTGATGAGCTATTGGCAGGCTATGGGAACACGTGTACTTGCATCTCGTGGCAAACGTACCTTCCACAAAGTCAGACACGTCAGACATGTGACTTCTCACAGATGGGGAAAGAGGAGAAAGAAATCAAAGCGGCAATAAGCTTGGGATGTTAAGCCCAGACACAAGAAAGACGCGAGGAACGACTTTGGATTTTGACAGAATCGTCCTGCGCTTTTCGTCAATTTGCATCGTAATCGTCTGATAACTGCTGATGTTTTTACTTGGTTGTACACTTCTGCGTGTGGAATATGTAAAATGTAAACCGAGCTAGAGAGCGATTCTCTTAATGGTGTGGTGGATCACGCCCCCCCAACCCCCCCTTACTGGGATAGAGTCTTAGCGGGTTTGCGGAGCGGCGGATATCGGAATATTAAACGGGAGTTTCAAGCTCATCTGCAAATGTGATTTGCACATATCACACTTCTGCAGTCGGGTTCGCGGGCGGCCTCATCGCCAAGCTTCTAAGCAAAGATGGGCAGAGAGAAAAAAAGAGAGACGACGCCGAAGAAGAAGAAGAAGCACATATGGGGTTGCCATTGATGTATTCCATCTCTGACCTAATTTAAATCCCTGCCAACAAACTCATATGCATACTGTAGATTTGCTAAATTACAGAGAGCAAACGCTGGGCTTGTCAAAGAGACAGGTGTAAACATCTGGGGCACCATCGCTAAATATGATGGCATGGCATCATGCCGCAATAGAGCACAATATCATTTGGACTTCATGTTGATGCCACCGGGCCCAGGGGAATGCCCTCCAGAACCGAGCTGCCCATTGACATTCTATACACGCCAAGATATAATTATGACGGGCACTCTTTGTTCCCCAGCAGCCCTCCTTCACAGAGACCTGGTAATATGCTTGTAAAACAGAGGCATTTTGTCAAATGTAGGCTGGGATATATTGTGCTGTTCTTTACTTACTTCTCTGGGGAATATTTTTTTTGAATTTCAACGTATCAAGTGCAATATAAATGGACCTAGTACTACCAGTAATAACTGTAACACTGCCACTAACAAGAATAATTTTGCAATATTATATATGATGCAATTTATAATTTGGTTAAGAATAATATTTACATTATACGTTTATAATACACCCATATATATATATATATATATATATATATATATATATATATATATGTATGTATATATATATATATATATTTAATAATAAGTCACATTCTTAATGCTTTCTATATAATTGAACACAAACATTTTCTCCTGACCTATTTTGCATTTATGACATTTCCTACGAATCATTTTCAGATGATGCATATTCCAGACGGAATAAAATGGTAGAATATCTTGGGTGGTGTGTGTTGTCTGTGTGTGTGTTGTTTGTGTGTTGTCTGTGTCTATGTATGTCTGTGTGTGTGTGTGTGTGTGTGTGTGTGTGTGTGTCTGTGTGTCTGTGTGTGTTGTCTGTGTGTGTGTTGTCTGTGTGTGTTATGTGTCTGTGTGTGTTGTCTGTCTGTGTTGTCTGTCTGTGTTGTCTGTGTGTGTGTTGTCTGTCTGTGTGTGTTATGTGTCTGTGTGTGCGTGTTGTCTGTCTGTGTGTGTTGTCTGTCTGTGTTGTCTGTGTGTTGTCTGTGTGTGTGTGTGTTATGTGTCTGTGTGTCTGTGTGTGTGTGTTGTCTGTGTGTGTGTGTGTTGTCTGTCTGTGTGTGTTTTCTGTGTGTGTTGTCTGTGTGTGTTGTCCGTGTGTGTAATCTGTGTGTGTTGTCTGTGTGTGTTGTCTGTGTGTGTTGTCTGTCTGTGTGTGTTGTCTGTGTGTGTTGTCTGTGTGTGTTGTCTGTGTGTGTTGTCCGTGTGTGTAATCTGTGTGTGTTGTCTGTGTGTGTTGTCTGTCTGTGTTGTCTGTGTGTGTTGTCTGTGTGTGTGTGTGTTATGTGTCTGTGTGTGTGTGTTGTCTGTGTGTGTGTAGAAGCACTGGTTGTCATGATAATCCTCTCATTTATAATGTCACGACCAGCAGGTTATGCCTCTCCACTTTCCTGCCATGTCAAGCCTACAGACTACGAGGTGATTGTCATTTCTGAAGGAATATTTTCACAGAGCTTTCACTCCGCTGGGATCGGGTCAAAGGTCAGCGCCGTGCCACTTCCATTTACTGTGAGAATACTCAATCCCTGTGGAGGAGAATCTGAGGCTGTACTTCACACAAACCTCCTCATCATAAACCAGGGCTTCTCAAATCCGGCCATCCAGAACCCCAAACAGCACACATTTCTGTTGTAGCCCCGGACAACCAAACCCAATTAAACTCATTGAGGTCCTGCTAATTAGTTGACAAGTTGAGTCAGACGTGCTTGCCGAGGACGGCACGAGGGCCAGAGTGGGAAACCGCAGGTCCAAAGCATAATTGTTTCAATCCGTTATTGTGATATTGCATCTGGATATTGAAGAAAATGGTTTCATTTTTAATATTTCGGTTTATTCATCCTTTTACTTTTTGAATTTTCAAATATCTATGGGCATGACTCTCGACTTCACCCGTCAGATTCGGGAGAGTTGGAGATCGCGATAGGCTTTCCTTTCCATAGGCGACCCAGTCGAGCCATTCAGCTGTAATTCTAGCCTGGAAGTCATTTGGGTCAACACATATAAGCGCACGCTTACTCACCTGTCAACCCCGGTTAGCTTAGCGGGTGCTGGAGCTGCCTGAGAGGCATTACTAGACCGGGATGAGACACGATAATCCCAGTTGATGGTGCCCCCACGTCCTCGGGTTGGGCTGGACCATTTGCATCACCCATGGCAACAAGGTCAAGGCTCAAACCTTGTTGTCAGGTTACAAAATGACTTTGTCTGTAACATTTTCAGGATTTCCATGATTACTGTACCTGTACCACTGGAGCTACAGCCGTGGGAGAGTATTAGCTTGGTTTGGAAGCGGGAACAGATCCATTGTGATCAGGAAGTCCCAGGTATTATCTCAGAGCCAGCTGAGTCTGGACAGAAGGTAAGGGAAGAGTATCAATAGCAGAAACAGGTTCTTCTGTCAAGGAACTGCTGGTTTTAGTCAGAACAAATATACTAGAATCAATGGATGAACAAATCATCAGGACATTCCCTGAACCAGCAGCCAACACAACAAGTTATTTTGTGATAGTTTTGTGCATTCAAATCACGCTAACCAAACACAAAGATCACGGGGAACATTTGTGCAATTCTATAATTGTTATCTGTAACATTTAGCTGGTCAGTTGCTTACTTGTAGCAGCCAAAGAGAGAGAGAGAGACAGAGGATAAAGGAGAAGAGCTGGAGAGAGACAGATTGAGAGACCGAGTAAAAGGGAAGAAGGGAGAATGATTTCTAATCTCCCAGCAGCTAGAAGCAGCTTTTCACATGCAGGCCAGATCAAGAATTAGGGAAAGAAAAAACCCTGGTTTAAAGGACAGTACTTTGAATGTCATTTGACAATTTCCTTTTAATTAGAACTAATTTACCGAAAGATGCCCACCAGCTAATCTTTACAGGATAATTAACTTCTATTTTCTTCACTTTTAATTAAAAAGTGGAAAAGATTTAGCAGATCCACAAAGAATTGTTCTTTTGAAATCATAATCTGACGTCACAGTTCTTTTGCCGTTCGGTAATATTCCGATCCGATCTGTGACTCGTTCTCCGCTGAGTTGGAGCGATGCTTTTTAATTCCTTATCTCTAGTATTAAGAAGTACCACTATCAATAGTAGAAATAGGAACCAGAGGCAAATTAGAATTGAATTAATGAGGAATTTATTGCAAGACCGACCCGCCCGTCCTTTAGAACTGAAATGAAATTGACATATTTTACCCATATCCGTTTCATAGAAATTCCTTGATGGGATGAAATAGACTTCATCTACATTATTTGATACACATCTGTGTGTTTCTCTTGGCGGTACGCGGATCGCCGCACATGCAATTGAACTCACGACGAACATTTTGTCGAAGGGTGCTTTTTCTTACAACATTTCTTAAATGATGACTCTTGAGCACATAAGTGTAGATAGATGTATGGAAGCGTATTAGACATGTGCTGTAGACGCCGCAGTTCTGGGGGACTGGATGAAGACAAACGCCCCCACTTAACCAGGACGCCTCTCAGCAGGGGGCCGGGTCAACGGCTTGATTAAAAGCAGGGGAATATTCAAGTGCTGACAAAATCAGGCTTTTCGTTAGAAATCAGTGTTAAAATATGCTCATAAACCAGAAATTAATACACTACATTAAGCAATTAACCTGATAGGCTACTGGTGCTTTGTAAATATGACGACACATGCAGGCTTAAAAATCTACTTTTATTAGTGCAGATAATTTTACAATACAGAGAACAACTGTGTGTGTGGGGAAAGTTAAGTGAAGCTAGCTGAACGGAGAGTAAAGTGAAGCTAGCTGAACGGAGAGTAAAGTGAAGCTAGCCGAACGGAGAGTAAAGTGAAGCTAGCCGAACGGTAAAGTGAAGCTAGCCGAACGGAGAGTAAAGTGAAGCTAGCCGAACGGAGAGTAAAGTGAAGCTAGCCGAACGGAGAGTAAAGTGAAGCTAGCCGAGCGGAGAGTAAAGTGAAGCTAGCCGAACGGAGAGTAAAGTGAAGCTAGCCGAACGGAGAGTAAAGTGAAGCTAGCCGAACGGAGAGTAAAGTGAAGCTAGCCGAACGGAGAGTAAAGTGAAGCTAGCCGAACGGAGAGTAAAGTGAAGCTAGCCGAACGGAGAGTAAAGTGAAGCTAGCCGAACGGAGAGTAAAGTGAAGCTAGCCGAACGGAGAGTAAAGTGAAGCTAGCCGAACGGAGAGTAAAGTGAAGCTAGCTGAACGGAGAGTTACGTGAAGTTAGCCGGTCACTAGATTTCCTGCACAGTGTTGGTTATGGTCGAGCAGTGATATAATACCAGTGGACTTTGGTTCCCACTCCTCCCATCATCACGATAATTCAGCAGATTAGAGGCCTTGGTTCAGATCAGTCAAATGGGTCTGTCCATCTCTGTCTCTGTTTCTCTATTTATGTCTCAAATTGTGATGGTGAATTTGCACTGGTGTTTTGGTGATTTCACTGTGAGATCAAAACCGAAGCTGTTTCGCAAATTCAGCCCCTAATACTTTTACATTTGCCAAATGATCCATTTGTATTTTACATTGTGAGTGATGCTTCACAGTGACGATGGCCTGTTGTCAAGTTGTTTCAACGTCACCAGAATGAAAAGGTGTTAAGTGATCATTCATACACACAACAAAATAAATCCGAACTTAAAGAGACACTCAAATACAAAGTTGGTCATCTATTTCTAACCACATGGTGTTGCAATATAAGCTATTTATATAGTTATTTTTTATTGCAGAATGTAAAACTTGAGAACAGGCTGTTTTCCCGTATTTGATTTTACTCAATCAAGTAGTTGTAGATGAAGAACCCCAGCGAGGGTTCCTATAACACATTAAGCCATTAAGAAATGAGTAAATGGTGTATCTATTTTATTACGGTGATCAAGGATTAAATTAGAAACCACAGCCTTGAAACATATACACCAGACCTTCTACTAAGCTACCAGAGTCCTCTGTCTCCCAAAGGTCATTACAGGAGAAGAGAGCAGCACAGTACATTTTGCCCCCAGCCTCCCCCTCCCCTCTCTCCCTCCCTCTCTCCCTCCCACTCTCTCTCTCTCCCTCCCTCTCCCCCCATCTCCCTCTTCTCTCTCCCTCCCTCTCTCCCTCCCACTCTCTCTCTCTCCCTCCCTCTCTCCCCCATCTCCCTCTTCTCTCTCCCTCCCCTCTCCCTCCCTCCCCTCTCTCCCCCCATCTCCCTCCCTCTCTCCCCTTCTCTCTCTCCCTCTTCTCTCTCCCTCTTCTCTCTCCCTCTCTCCCTCTGTCTCTCTCTCAGGCTACTTAACACAGTAGGAAACTGTACTGGACCAGACAAAACACATATTCTGGTTGTCAGATCTGATAGAGCGGATTTGCTTCTTATTTTCAAGCTGTGTGAGTAAACGTGTGTGTGTGGGTGTGTCTGCTGTGTGTGTAAACATGTGTTCGTGTGTGTCTGCTGTGTGTGTAAACATGTGTTTGTGTGTGTCTGCTGTGTGTGTAAACGTGTGTGTGTCTGCTGTGTGTGTAAACGTGTGTGTGTGCTGGTCATGGCGCACAGAAGCTGGAAGTTTAGAAGAAGCCAGAAACTTTGGATCTTGAGACAAAGTCTCTATTTCCTCTACATACGTTATTGGCCTGCTGCGGGCGTGCGTGTGTGTGTGCGCACGTGTGTGTGTGTGTGTGCGTGCGGTTTCTGCGTTTCTTAACCTGGAAGTCTAAAGGCACAGTATCAGCATTGGCACAAAGGGCCAGTCACAGTCAAAGTTGGCAGGGGTTGAGCCGAATGTACCAACCGGGTTCAGTCTGGCATTATTGCATCCATGTTCAGTCTCTCTCAGGTGCAGCGTTTTATCCTCCGGCCAGCTTGGACCCATTTTCAATGGACGTTCTGATGAGGAACTGTGTAGGTGTGAGCGAAATGATCTCCATGCTTCTGGAGATCGGCTGCTTTGTTCCCTCAGATTCAATTACCTGACTTCTAATTAGGAGGCTATAGAGAAGGCCTGGTATGTGATCTCAACATCACACTGTGGAGGTGGCAGATAGTGGCTGCTATCGTTTTCACGGCACGACGCCACGCAGACGGGCAGGGAAAAGGCACCCCCTGGAATTACCCATCATGCAACCAAATATTCCTGTCGGGAGAGTCATCCGTGACGATTATTTCGCTCAGATGTTTTTGTGGGAATTTGTTGTTTTCCGTCAACGGGTTCAGTTCATCGAAGGACACCTGCGAGAGAAAAAACACGCCGCTTGGCCGTTTTGAGAATTGGAGCGTTGGCTAGCTAAATCTACTCATATAGGGTTGACTTATGGATCTGAACGTCATACTGTGTGGACAGAATATTCCACTCTGGTTTATGGAAACCCCCAACAGCATGAAAATATCATTCCAGGAGCACTTTCGGAGCCCTTTGATCTCCATTACACCGAGGCCATCGCTCGAACAAAGGAATAGCTCAAATCACGGGCGGGCGACTTTCAGATTTCCCCGGTTGCATTTGGCCGTTTGACTGCCATTTTAACTGAAGAACTTGAAGTTTTCCCCGTTCGCGCTGAATAGAAAGGAGCGCACACCAACACCTGAACGATGCATCGATGATGACGGTTCGAATGATACACGTTCCAGTTGTTGTCAGGGGGTTGCTACGGGTTTCCATGGTAACGGCTTGTGTTTTTTCGGTCAGTACGGAACATAAGAGGATCACGCATTCCTTTGGCCGGGTACCCAGTGCCCATGGAAACCACAAGCATATTGTGGGTGACATAGAGGCCGTGGAAGGATCTTAAACAGTACACAACTAAATATAGCTGAGGAATGCCACTATCAGAAAATGAGTTAGGAGTGCAGGCCTAGTCGTTTAGAAAGTCATTATTTTTATCATCGCTGTCTCTGAAATAATTTCAGGTCTCTTCATGCAATGAATACTGTATAATAGACTGAACATGTGAGGAAAGTGTTCCGACTTTGGTAATCTATGCAGTCACCAGGAAGGAGAAGCCATCCAAAATCCCATCATGTGTGATTTTATTTAGCATTACGCAATAATATCGGTGTTTTATTTAGCATTTGGAATGATTTATGTTTTCTAGTTTACCCGCGTTTGTGTTGCTTGGGTACGCTGTTCACCAAGGTGGGGCCTTTATTTTTCTGCTTGTACGGTGTACTTCGGAAAAAGCTCATTGGGAAGAATTCCAAAATTCCCGATTGCTCAAAACCACGGTCATCGAAATCATACTTTCCCGAATTTTTTATTGCAGGTTGATTTTCAGAGGTGTTGGTTTCAATATGTATTTATCCAGACAATTATTAAAATTGTGTTTTTGTAAACTACTCCTGTCTCTTAGTAGTTGAACGTAACGCACACGATGCTAACATGGCCGTTTCTGTTGAGAGGAATTAGGAAGTCTCATTAATAAAGACATTCTGAATGCATGATGCTGGTAAATAAAAGGTGGATTTATAAAACAGTATCACTTGCATGTTTCCTATAAACCAGGACTCTCAGATCAATGTGTTACAGTGTGTTTTAAATAAATGCCATGGTAGATTATGTATAGTAACTCAGTGATCATATTGACATTTGTTCGATTATCCACTGAAAAATATGCAAACAATTCTGAAGGCCTTTTTTAAAATGAATAATCCCTGGAACTACAATGTTGGCTTAACAAATACCATTTTGTGTTGAGAGAACTCGAACCGTATAATATAAAGTAATGTCGCACTTAATAGATCTAGATAAGACTCCATCTCATCTAATCTTCCCAATCTAATCTGTCTTTCATTCTTAATAAATCAATGGTTATGTTTTTATCTTGTTACTGAACCACAGATCTCTTCCGTCGGGTTTCATTTGTGCTGTACTGGAGAATTTGTCCGTTGTATACAAACACAGTCACTATTCAGAGTCACTATTCAGAGTCACTAGTTAGCCAGCTGTGTAATGATGGGGAGACTACCAGAATAACGTGCACACAGAGGTATTTCCCTCCTCAGTCACATCCTCCTCCGTTGCCTAGGCAGATGTGTTTGACTCCAGTCATCTTCCCTTTGATACTGGAGATATTTATCTGTCCATATGATCTAAAGTGATGGTGGAGCAGACCCATTCACTCCCTTCATGCTTCACTCTCCTCCACTCTTGGAATCAGCAGAAGCATCAGATACGATCAGAAAACTGGATCCTAATTTACAGCCTTTCAGTCTCTCTGTCTCCCTCCCTCCCCCTCTCTCTCACCACCCACTCTCTCCCCCTCTTCTCCCCCTTCATCTCTCTTCTTCACCCTCTTCCCCTCCCTTTCTGTCCCTCCTTCTCCCTCTCTCTCTCTCTCTCTCTCTCTCTCTCCCTCTCTCTCCTCTCTCTCTCCCTCCCTCCCTCCCTCTCTCTCTCCCTCTCCCTCTCTCTCTCTCTCTCTCTCTCTCTCCCCCTCTCTCCCTCCCTCTCTCTCTCTCCCTCTCTCTCTCCCTCTCTCTCTCTCCCTCCCTCCCTCCCTCCCTCCCTCCCTCCCTCCCTCCCTCCCTCCCTCCCTCCCTCCCTCCCTCCCTCCCTCCCTCCCTCCCTCCCTCCCTCCCTCCCTCCCTCCCTCCCTCTCTCTCTCCCTCTCTCTCTCTCTCTCCCTCTCTCTCCCTCTCTCTCTGCCTCTGTCCTCCCTCTCTCTCTCTCTCTCTCTCTCCTCTCTCTCCCTCTCTTTTCTCCCTCTCTCTCTCTCTCTACCCATCTCTCTCTCTCTCTCTCTGTCTCTCTCTCCCTCTCTCTCTCTCTCTCTCCCTCTCTCTCTCTCCCTCTCCCCCTCTCAGTGAGTCTATTATAGTAGCGTGTGCTAATTCGTTTCATGTCCAGGGCTCCTGCAGATGTAGCTTGCTACAAAGGAGTCATTTAGAGAGCTAATGAAAAGAGCACGCAGTTGTGGAGATCAGGGCTCTTTTATGAAGCTCTGCACAGGAAGAAAGGGATACAACCAGAAACGATTGCTTTATTAATGCTAAGGAGCTCTACTTCCTGCTACAATGGAACAAACACAGAAGAAGGTGCTTAGAGGATATCAGTGGCGTATACGCACACAGGCTTGTGTCTATTAGAGCCTCGAAAATGTCACCAGAGTCTGCAGTGTAGCTCATGTGTGACAGTCTGAAAGAGATGAATGCTCATATCTACCAGGCACTGACAACCGCACGTTTGATATGATTATTCACTCTCAGTTTAAAGGCGCACACACGGAAAGATGAGAAAAAAGTTTGCCCCGAATGGTTCAGGTTTCAGGGGAACTGGCAAGTGTATTTTACACGATTCGACTAACCCTTAAAGTTGTATTAATTCAATGTGTCTATGCTTTGCTAATTTCCTGAAGACATTGTGAATATTTTTGGAAGTAGATGTGTGTAAGGAAAAACATTAATGGTATTCAGATGCAGGGCAAAATGTTTTCTGGATTAATACAATTCAGGTAGCAGTACAGTAATTCCATCAGCACCAAATGATTGAAGCAAAATTGTAATATGCAAATACCAGAAGAGATGTACAGCTACAAGGGAAACTCTGAAATCGTTTAGATTTTAAGAAATAATATAGCACAGAGGGGGGGATTAATCACACAGAAAAATGTCCCCTTTCAGATTGCACTGGTGTATTACCTGGGGGCATAAATGTAAATGGGAAATCAACATTGTACCTTGTGATAAGGCTTACAAATTAATACAAGCATTTTCTCTACACTTCCCGTGCTTGATGCTTGTGTGGAAAGTCACAGAGGACCTTGTTTCTTTCTCTCTTTCAGAGGTTTTGTCTAGTCGGTAACTGCATTTGTTTTAGATACAAAAAACCTGCAATGCATTCCCTCAATGCCTGGTTAAAACTGGTGTAGCGTTCCAATAACGTTCCGATAACGTTCTGTTTTGACTTGAGTCCATCGGTTTGATATAGTCTGTCTGAGCGTTATATGAAGTCACTTTTCTGTGTGTGTGTTTAGGTCCTCTAGAGGATGGAGGTCTGGAGGAGGAAGAGGAAGAGTGTGTTTCGGAGGAGAATGAGCTCATGGCTAAAGATGAGTTCTCCACAGAGGAGAACTTCTCAGCTGAGTTCGAGTCGGAGAACATGAGCTGTGAAGATATGGAGTACTACAGCAACAAAGGTGACCTGGACAAGTTGATACTAAAGAAGTTTCATGTTTTCCTCCATTGTTTAAAGCCCACTTCATGGACACAGACACAGACACAGACACAGACACAGTCAAAGACACAGACATGGACACAGTCAAAGACACAGACACAGACACGGACACGGACACAGTCACAGACACAGTCACATCTTTTGCACTTAACACAGGACAAAATTAGTAGGAGAACCTGTTCATTTCCTTTATCATTTATTTTTTCTGTCCATCTCTCTGTTTAACTGTTTGTCTTTTTCTGTCAACCTGTCTTTATTTCAGTCAGAAGTTAGAGTACAAGTCACTGTTTTACCATAACATATTATAACAGATAGTACCGGCAGTTCTCTGAGGAATCATATAATAATATATAATATATATATAATTTCAATTTCTTACTAAACTTTTTATATATATATTTTGAATATTAGCAAAATCTCATGACCTAATCCTAATTTTAATCCTGATACTGAACACGCCAACAGGGGAACCTCAGAGTAGATTGGGGGTTTGATCTGTAAGAAGCTGTATTTAAAGTTGCAAAAGAAATACTAACATGTCTAAAAACAGGCGTCTTCTATACGTTTTCAAAGAGTTAAAGTCTCCAAAGAAGCACTACGATGGCACAATTATACAATAATTATCTGGGATAAAACAACAAAACTACTTTACTTGCTGATGTTTGGGAAGCAATTTTCTGAAATGCCAACAGCCCCCTTTTCAAGATACTTAAATGATCTTTCGCTTGTCATATACAAGCTTTACCAGGACTTGTTTCCACTTGTCCTATCTAAGCTTAGCTAAGTCCTCCGTTTCCTCACTAAACCCTGGTGATGTCCTATCCAAGTATACTTTCTTAGCTCTTGGTAATTTCTGCACAATCATCAGGTGCGGCCCTGATCCAGCGTTCCTCAACGAGATCTCTTTGAAAGTCATTTAAACCTGTGTCTGAGTGGCTTAACTTTACCCACTTATGTCCAAAGTGCTAGGAATTAAACGGGACGCAATCCTGGAGCTCACTTAATGGGTTTAAGAGCGCTATTCCTCGACTATAGGCGAAAAAAGAGAGTCCCTTGATGAACTGAGCCGTCAGAAATGTGATGGCTGTTGGCGTAATTACGCTGGTGCCCAGTGAACGTGGGTCTTATCTTGGATACCCGGCTCTCCTCCCTCACGGAGAACAAGGTCTCCGATGTGAGCGAGGGTTTCTCCACTGAGCCACGTCGCCCGTCGGACTCTGTGGTTTTTAGCTTAGCCGTGTATCTCTGTAGTCACTCTGTAAAGGGGGCTTGTCACGGGGACCTAAAACCTCCATTAAAAGTTGGAGCCAATAATAGGTATTAAAAAGCTGTAGGAACACAAAGAGCAGCACCGAGTCTCATTAACATATGAAGCACTTATTAACTCTGATCGGAGCAAAGCCGCTTAAAGGCACAAAGGTCAAGAAGTTGAATGCCATCGAAGTCTTTGCCGTTTGACTTACCCGTGCGGAAAAGGCGACAAGGACTCGATTCAGAAAAAACGTCAGGAGCTCCTTCAGACCTCAGACCTGTCGGGTCCTGGTCCTGACTGAGACCCACAGGTCCATCACTGGTTGGTCATGGAACCTGACCAATCATCTGTTTCCGTCTAGCTTCTATTACTGACCTCTTTAGTGTTGTAATTATTTAGCCGAGCCACATTCTGTCCCCAGCGTAGCAACAACATGCGTGTCTCTGTGTTCGTAGTCAGGGGGCGTTTGACAGCGTCCACATCCTTTATGTTTGACAAGATTGCCAGTGTCCAGTGATTGTCCAGTGTTCAACCAAAAATGTGCTTTTGACTCACTTTCCCAGAATCCCTGGGTCCTTGCGCACATTTTCATTCAGAATGTCATTAATACATTCTGTGTTTCTGCAAACTGTGTAAGCGCTCCTACTATGTGGAGAGCATCTCGTCCACTCATCTACCATGAAATGATTGAGAAGCTTTTGTCCGACCGATACACCAACACACGTGAAAATATCCCTGAAACAACATCAACTGGTGTGAAATGAAGTTGCCAGATGGGATTGGCTAGTGGAAGGAAGGAATTAGCATTGGATGTTAGAAGGGTGAGATGGAGAAGCGTTTAACCCATGAGGACGACCTGTGGACGACCCCCCCCCCAGACACACCCACACACACCCACACACACACACACCCCACACACACACACACCCACACACACACACCCACACACACACACACACACCCACACACACACCCACACACACACACACACACAACCTTCCATACCACTTCAGAAACAACCTTGGCGTTTCCTTGCAGATTAAAGAATCTCTCCTCAAACAACTCCGTGTGCGTGTGGGTCCGTGGGTCCGTTTCACATTTATGGAGGCAGAAAGTCATTCCAGACACCTGATTTATACTCTATTGTCACACCTAGAGCCATAATTGTGAGGGGACGGCCATTTTATTTACACTGGCATCTCTTTTACTGAAATTGTGAAATCTAACCTTGTTCTTGTATCCGTTTTTATCGTGGTGAAAATATGAGGGGGGGTTGGGAGGGGGGGCAGGGAGAGGGGGCTGGGAGGGGGGGCTGGGAGGGGAGTCTGGGAGGGGGGGCAGGGAGGATGGGCTGGGAAATGTAACGGTGTTGCAACAAGCATGTGTTTGTCTGTGTTTGTCTGTGTTTGTCTGTGTTTGTCTGTGTGTGTCTGTGTGTGTCTGTGTGTGTCTGTGTTTGTCTGTGTTTGTCTGTGTGTCTGTGTTTGTCTGTGTGTGTCTGTGTGTCTGTGTTTGTATGTGTGTGTCTGTGTGTCTGTGTTTGTATGTGTGTGTCTGTGTGTGTATGTGTGTGTCTGTGTGGCTACCACTATTTACTGCTAAAGAATAATAAATAAATAAGAGTTTTAACGTAGATTTTCTTTGAGAAAAGTGGACTCTGATGGTACCAAGTGCAGTAACCAAGTCTGAGATCATTGCATAAATCATAACTCATAAGTCATAACTCATAAGACATTACCATGCAGTTTCTTACGCTATAATTACACTTTCTTACTTAATCACGGTTCATTTTGACCTGCATTTCTGGTACGCTACTCAATGTATGAAATAATAGATTGACTTACGATGTCGCCATTTAACGTCGTACCTGAATTAAAGTCTGTCAGAGACGCACAGCAACAACAAAAGAAGAACAAAAAAATAAAGTCGCCGCTCTTTGTGCCATTCAGAAATAATCAGGAAACTCACCAACAAAACATCTCTTCCGTTCTCCGTTTTATTTTATTTGCAGCTGCCAGCCCAGTGCCTGGAATAGTAAATGTGGAATTTGAATGCACAGTTGATGCTGAGGAATATGGGAAATGCTAATTTGTGGCGCGATAAGATGAATCGAGACATCCATTTAGCCCCATTTGACTCAGTGGAGGAAATGAATCATTAATGTTTGTTAAGTATGACAATCTAACTGGGCCAGATCTACATGCTCCCAGACCGGAGCGAGAGCGAGATAAAACCCGGCTCTGCAGACACACAGGAAAACTGACAGATTCTGTAATGATGGGAATTTATTGGCGGTTAAAGACACAGTGGCCAGGCCTTCTCAGTAATAACTACACCAGGCCTTCTCAGTAATAACTACACCAGGCCTTCTCAGTAATAACTACACCAGGCCTTCTCAGTAATAACTACACCAGGCCTTCTCAGTAATAACTACACCAGGCCTTCTCAGTAATAACTACACCAGGCCTTCTCAGTAATAACTACACCAGGCCTTCTCAGTAATAACTACACCAGGCCTTCTCAGTAATAACTACACCAGGCCTTCTCAGTAATAACTACACCAGGCCTTCTCAGTAATAACTACACCAGGCCTTCTCAGTAATAACTACACCAGGCCTTCTCAGTAATAACTACACCAGGCCTTCTCAGTAATAACTACACCAGGCCTTCTCAGTAATAACTACACCAGGCCTTCAGGGCCTTCTCAGTAATAACTACACCAGGCCTTCTCAGTAATAACTACACCAGGCCTTCTCAGTAATAACTACACCAGGCCTTCTCAGTAATAACTACACCAGGCCTTCTCAGTAATAACTACACCAGGCCTTCTCAGTAATAACTACACCAGGCCTTCTCAGTAATAACTACACCAGGCCTTCTCAGTAATAACTACACCAGGCCTTCTCAGTAATAACTACACCAGGCCTTCTCAGTAATAACTACCCTACACCAGAGAGCTCTGCGGCATTGTGTTTGCGTGGCTGTTTTTGAGACTCTCCGTTTCTCTTAAACATCTAGGGATAACTCTGTCTAATGAGTTATTATTCCTGCGAGCATCGAGACGTCTTCGAGGTACACTTTACTTTGGTTGGGACCGTCGCTTTTATTTCAATGGCTCGTTATCTTCGCTGTTTGGTGTATGAACAGCAGTCAGTAAAAACACAGAATAACTTCTGGACATTTAGCTTGGTTTAACGAGTCCACGATTCTCTAAGGATTCATTCAAGCGTAATGTGATCTGGAGAGCAGATGACGAGACACTAACAGGTATCAAGTCTCAACCCAAACCCCAAACCCTTAAAAACCTCCACATATTATAGGTTAAACCTCCCGCACCACCATTCCTTTGCACCATTTAAACGTCACGGTTTTCTCTGCTACCGTTAGACGATGTCGAGGGAACGGCATTCTGTCTCTAGGCTGGCCGGCCTGGATTAGGGTTCTCTGAGCGCTTAAAGTCACACGCAAACCAGATTGACATTTCCAAGGGCTTCCTCGGCAGAGACAATGCAAAATGGGAGAGGAAAAGCCAATATGACTTTGTTGCTACCTTGCTGGAGGAGTTGTTTGTGTAAATGGCTTATAAGCTTATTGACCTGAATGTGTGTCAGCCGGTGTCTGTGATTGGTCAGCGAGTGGGCCGTGTGTGTCTGTGATTGGTCAGCCAGTGGGCCGTGTGTGTCTGTGATTGGTCAGCCAGTGGGTCGTGTGTGTCTGTGATTGGTCAGCCAGTGGGCCGTGTGTGTCTGTGATTGGTCAGCCAGTGGGCCGTGTGTGTCTGTGATTGGTCAGCCAGTGGGCCGTGTGTGTCTGTGATTGGTCAGCCAGTGGGCCGTGTGTGACTGTGATTGGTCAGCCAGTGGGCTGTGTGTGACTGTGATTGGTCAGCCAGTGGGCCGTGTGTGTCTGTGATTGGTCAGCCAGTGGGCCGTGTGTGTCTGTGATTGGTCAGCCAGTGGGCCGTGTGTGTCTGTGATTGGTCAGCCAGTGGGCCGTGTGTGTCTGTGATTGGTCAGCCAGTGGGCCGTGTGTGTCTGTGATTGGTCAGCCAGTGGGCCGTGTGTGTCTGTGATTGGTCTGGAGAGACAGTCCTTTGATAGGTCACCGATAGGAAAGGGAGGATTTCAACCTGTTCTGTGTAAACCATACTGTATGGAAGTAAGTTGTTATCATATATATATATATATACACACTATATATCTATCTATTTATATATATCTATAAATATGCAACATTCACGAGAGAGGAAACGTAATCATAATATATATATATATATATATATAAACACACACTATATATCTATATCTATATATATAAACACACACTATATATCTATCTATATATATATAAACACACACTATATATCTATCTATATATATATATATATGAACACACACTATATATCTATCTATATATATATATATATATAAACACACACTATATATCTATATATATATATATATATATGAACACACACTATATATCTATCTATATATATATATATGAACACACACTATATATCTATCTATATATATATATATATATAAACACACACTATATATCTATATATATATATATATATATATATATATATATGAACACACACTATATATCTATCTATATATATATATATATATATATATATATATATATATATGAACACACACTATATATCTATCTATATATATATATATATATATATATATATAAAACACACACTATATATCTATCTATATATATATATATATATATATGAACACACACTATATATCTATCTATATATATAAACACACACTATATATCTATCTATATATATATATATATAAACACACACTATATATCTATCTATATATATATATATATATATATATGAACACACACTATATATCTATCTATATATAAACACACACTATATATCTATCTATATATATACAACATTCACTAGAGAGGAAACTTAATCAAGTCCAGTGCAGTGACATGGTTCCTCAGTGAGGTTGCCGGGGCGATTGTGTTTAAAATGCAAACGGTGGTTAGATAGAAGGCAGCAGAAAATCCTTAATCACTGCTTAATTAAGGAATCATCTTGTAGCTTCATTTCCTGAGCTGTAATTAAACACTTCCAATACGTTTCGTTACAGGGCTTAACATGTTCGCCTGAGATCAAGGTACTGCCTTTACCGTTATCTCAGACGGCTTTTTTAAACTCGCTCCACTAGAAGGAACTGTTGATATAGGCCCTTTTGTTATCCTCATCATAAGTGAGTCCCAGTATGCTAACGAGCTTCTGCAGCTAACAGTATTCCAGGGCCCAACAATTAATAGCCAGGGGAGCGCTGATTAAACTTACTTAGAAGGGAGGAAAGGGGGGTAGAGTTTGGCTGTCCAACGCAGACACTTGTATAAGCGAAACTGGGTCATTGTGACCGCATGTTAGTCTAAGTAGGACAGCGCTGCTTCTTTCTTGCTCACAGAGAGACAGGAAGATGCGGGGCTTCTGGGAATGTTCCCTGCCAGAGCCAAGCAGTGGTACCATCACTCAAAGGGGTTTAACTAAAGCCAGCCAACCAGCTAGTCTTCATTGAAGCCTGATAATAATAGCCAATCGACACTCACGGACGGACAATGGAGCGCTATCACGTCAAATATAGAGAAGATGCCACGACAAAACATTAGGTGTTTCTCTGGTGTTTCAACAGCTAAGCTACGTGCACAAATCTGGGCAGGGCAAACAGGGTAGAACAGGGCAGAACAGGGCAGAACAGGGCAGAACTGGGCAGAACAAGGCAGAACAGGGCAGAACAGGGCAAACAGGGCAGAACAGGGCAGAACTGGGCAGGACAGGGCAGAACTGGGCAGAACAATCAAATTTATCAATCAATCAAATTTATTTATAAAGCCCTTTTTACAACAAAGTTGTCACAAAGTGCTTTTACAATCACCAGCCTGAATCCGACAGAGCAAACATCAACAAGTTGAACAAAAAAACAAGTTGAACAAGTTGATACACGGCGGCTAGGAAAAACTCCCTGAAAGTCAGATTTAGGAAGAAACCTAGAGAGGAACCAGGCTCTGAGGGATCACCAGTCCTCTTCTGGCTGGGCTGGGTCAGTTTATGACAATACAACAAGCGAGGTGTGAATATCTGAGAAACAAAATAGTCCGGGATGACCGGGAGGGATGATGGATTTGATAGGACTTGGAGGAAGAAGCTCCGGTTGCATCAGCTGTTCCGTCAGCCGCACAGTCAGTGGCCCCAGGAAGGATCCAGCATATGCTCCAAGCTGGAGCGGTCCCCCTGACAGAAGTGGACACAAACACAGGGAAAGGTTGGACACTAGTTCCCGGCACAATAGTATACCGAACATAATACTTTAAAAGGAGACAGGGGGGTTAGTGAGACAATGGCCACGAATGGGTAAACCCAGGACAAGGCCAGACAGATGTTAGTAGAGACAGGACACAGGAAAGGTTAGACACCCTGGTTCCCTACGTCCACGGCACCATAATATAGCAGCATAGATCTTAGAATGAGAACAGGGCAGAACTGTTTATCCTTAGCTCTGAGACTGGATACCTTCTCCTTCCCAACTGATATAACCAATAATCACATTCCTCTCTCGCTCTCCTTCTACCCTGAGAACCTCATCTCCTCTGCACACATCCGTCCGTTCTTTTACAAGGGGACATCCTGCTGTAGGGGAATTTATGGGAACTATGTTAGAAAAAAAAGCTGTTGGAGTGACCAAACAGCCACAAAAGATACCCACAATCCCCTCTCTGGGTGGAAACAGAACAATAATTAGCCCAGGCTGTAGAGTAGAAAACATTTAACAACAGTGTAGAGATCTAATGTGTTCTTAAAGCCAACCAGCCATGGACAATGTGTTGTTGAGGTTATCTGGGAATTACTGAATGGGGTTTTCCTTGGTCTGGAAATACTACAATCTAGCTGTAGGTTGTGAAGTTTGACCGGTGGATACAATAGTCAAATCTGCATGTCTCCATTGCAAGGCTCTGAACAATCATAATTGTCTTTGTGAATTGTGTTTTACAACATGAGAAGAAATCTCTGGCAATGGGGGTTTCACCAGTCAACATGGATGCCTGCCTGACCATCTCCTTACTGTATTCTATAGGAGAAGAAGATGTTAGTGGAGAAGCAGGGGAATCAGATGGGGATGGACTGACTGACAAAAGCAGACCCCCCCAGGTCAGACCGGAGGACTGGGACGGACCAAGTAAGTTTACATGTTTTCTCTCTTGACCTGGACAACATGTCTGTGTGGTTGTCATCTGGTTGTCATCTGGTTGTCTTCTGGTTGTCATCTGGTTGTCACCTGGTTGTCTTCTGGTTGTCTTCTTGTTGTCATCTGGTTGTCATCTGGTTGTCACCTGGTTTTCTTCTTGTTGTCATCTGGTTGTCATCTGGTTGTCATCTGGTTGTCATCTTGTTGTCATCTGGTTGTATTCTGGTTGTCATCTGGTTGTCATCTGGTTGTCATCTTGTTGTCATCTGGTTGTCTTCTGGTTGTCATCTGGTTGTCATCTTGTTGTCATCTGGTTGTCTTCTGGTTGTCATCTGGTTGTCATCTTGTTGTCATCTGGTTGTCTTCTGGTTGTCATCTGGTTGTCTTCTTGTTGTCATCTGGTTGTCTTCTGGTTGTCATCTGGTTGTCATCTGGTTGTCATCTGGTTGTCATCTGGTTGTCATCTGGTTGTATTCTGGTTGTCTTCTGGTTGTCATCTGGTTGTATTCTGGTTGTCATCTGGTTTGTCATCGGTTGGATTCACGTTGGATCTCACTGGCACGTGATGTAATGAGGGAGAGAGGGCGTTGGATCTCACTGGCACGGCAGGCCTGTCATCCCAGGATGTGGCACGTTGGCCAACAGGATATGGAACACACCTTGTAGAATAAGTTATTTTAGAACTATCAGGACAACGAGAAAGAACTAGACCGTTGGGCTTTCTAACACTGATAGATGGAGAAACTGTGGAAAGTGATATGGAGGAGTGAATTAATATGTTATCACCATTGAATGTTCAGCTTGAATGGGATGGTTATAAATGGTTCCCTGTTAAGATTATTGCATATGTGCTGGAATATACAACAGGAAGCTTCCAATAAAGAAAAACATAATAAAGAAAGAAAAAACAAAGTGAAAAAAAATATTCTTGAAAACCCCATTCAACCATGCAGATTTATTTTTGCTTTACTTCACCAGGGTTTTTACAAAAATTGTTTTATCTTGTTATTTTCTTCTTAAAAGTCACTTCATCAAAGTGACGGATTATATATACGGAACCAGATAGCAACACAGCACTTACTGTAGCGGGCATTACACACACATTGCTGAACACACAAAATAGTATTCCTTTTAACGCATACGACCTTAAGAATCTACTGCGGCAGGTGCATGCATTTGTAAAAGTGGGATTTGGGCAAGTTGGTCTGGTGCTGAATAGTGAATACCCCCCGGGGTGTATTTTATACTGACAGTGAATCAGTGTTATCAGCTCCTATCAGATAATGCATTTATCATTAAGTTTCACATTTGCATTTAAATCTGAGGAAGGAAATGAGCATTGCTGGCTAAAGATAAGAGGAGCGGCGGACGGACGCTAATAAAGCATCACTGTGATCAGTCAGAGACGGCGCTGAGGGGGTCAACACACAACTATCGGGGGTCACCTGGACAAAGAGACGGGAGGTGTCACATGACGGGGAGACGGCCTTATGTGCCATGGGGAAAACGCTGAGCTTTAAAATACCGCTGTCTCTAAAATGGCATATATGTCACTCTATTTATCTGTCACTATGTCTCTCTATGTCACTCTATTTATCTGTCACTATGTCTTTCTATGTCGCTATGTCACTCTATTTATGTGTCACTATGTCTCACTATGTCTCTCTATTTATTTGTCACTATGTCTCTCTATGTCACTATGTCTCTCTATGTCACTCTATTTATCTGTCACTATGTCTCTCTATTTATATGTCACTATGTCTCTCTATGTCACTATGTCTCTCTATGTGACTCTATTTATCTGTCACTATGTCTCTCTATGTCTCTCTATTTATTTGTCACTATGTCTCTCTATGTCACTATGTCTCTCTATGTCACTCTATTTATCTGTCACTATGTCTCTCTATGTCTCTCTATTTATTTGTCACTATGTCTCTCTATGTCACTATGTCTCTATATGTCACTCTATTTATCTTTCACTATGTCTCTATATGTCACTCTATTTATCTGTCACTATGTCTCCCTATGTCGCTATGTCACTCTATTTATCTGTCACTATGTCTCTCTATGTCTCTCTATGTCTCTCTATTTATTTGTCACTATGTCTCTCTATGTCACTATGTCTCTATATGTCACTCTATTTATCTGTCACTATGTCTCTCTATGTCACTCTATTTATCTGTCACTATGTCTCTCTATGTCACTCTATTTATCTGTCACTATGTCTCTCTTTGTCACTATGTCTCTATATGTCACTATGTCACTCTATTTATCTGTCACTATGTCTCTCTATGTCTCTATGTCACTATGTCTCTCTATGTCACTATGTCTCTTTGTCACTATGTCTCTCTGTCAGTAAGTCTCTCTATGTCACTATGTCTCTCTATGTCACTATGTCTCTCTGTCACTATGTCTCTCTATGTCACTATGTCTCTCTGTCATTATGTCCCTCTCTGTCACTATGTCTCTCTATGTCTCTATGTCACTATGTCTCTCTATGTCACTTTGTCACTATGTCTCTCTCTGTCACTATGTCTCTCTGTTACTATATGTCACTCTATGTCTCTCTTTGTGTTGTCATGTCTCCCTATTTTCTCACCTTTTCTCATCTTTTGTCTCTCTCTGTCACTATGTCACTAGGTATCTTTATGTTTGCTCCAGCATCCACTCTTTCTCTCCATTTCTGTATCTCTATCCATCTCTATGTGCCTCTGCTATGTTTCTGTATATCTCTGTCTTGTCTGAGTCGTGAGAATTACAGCCTTGGGAAAGATAACTGACTGCCGGACATCTTTACTGAGATATTACTTGACGGAAGTTGTCCAATAAGAATTCAGATGTTTGTATTCCATTGCAAAACCCTGGCATTTCAGACGTAGAATAAAAACTGATCTGGGTTTATCTTCCTGGTCAGGCCTATACAGCCAACACCCACATGATGTTAAAGCCCACTTATTATAGTAGTGATCTGCTATCTACATAATTAATAGAGCTCAGTTTCAGCTGGTCTTATTAGCTGTTGTTTTACTGCTCTGTGAGGCAGCCCAAGTTTCAGAGCCCAATGTGTCCCCCCACTGTGGCCCCCCACTGTGGCCCCCTACTGTGGCCCTTCTGAGCAGTGGGCTGGAGTCTACACTAGCCCCTACTGTGGCCCCTACTGTGGCCCTTATGAGCAGTGGGCTGGAGTCTACACTAGCCCCTACTGTGGTCCCTACTGTGGCCCTTATGAGCTGTGAACTGGAGTCTACACTAGCCCCTACTGTGGTCCCTACTGTGGCCCTTATGAGCTGTGAACTGGAGTCTACACTAGCCCCTACTGTGGCCCCTACTGTGGCCCTTATGAGCTGTGAACTGGAGTCTACACTAGCCCCTACTGTGGCCCCTACTGTGGCCCTTATGAGCTGTGAACTGGAGTCTACACTAGCCAATGCGTTCTCATCTTCTGACCATAATAATGTTGTTTAATCACTTATTCGTATCACGAGGGCTCGGGGAGGTCATTTCCCTTTTTAATTTTTACCATTGTGTTGGAAAAGTCAGATTGACATGTTGTAATTTGAATGATGAGGGAAATCAGACAATCATATATGGACAATACAAAATGCCACGGCCTCCTGTACAAAGCGATTAAAAGCAAATGTATTTAGTTTGAGACTGTCTACTCCGTAATCTCTCTGTAAATGTTCAGATAGCGGTAAGCATTCATTTGCTCTTTCATATTTCTGGGCTTAAGTTTAAGGTACGATAGAGATCGTTTCACTCCTTGTGTCTGAGGAGATGAGGAGCAGTCAGCTGGCTGAAGTGGACTGGTGGTCTCCTCCCTGGTTACTTTATGTGTCTGTAATCAGCTGCACCTCCTCCCTGGTTACTTTATGTGTCTGTAATCAGCTGCACCTCCTCCCTGGTAACTTTATGTGTCTGTAATCAGCTGCACCTCCTCCCTGGTTACTTTATGTGTCTGTAATCAGCTGCACCTCCTCCCTGGTTACTTTATGTGTCTGTAATCAGCTGCACCTCCTCCCTGGTTACTTTATGTGTCTGTAATCAGCTGCACATAGCACATAGCAGTAGAACCACGTTCCACGTTAATCTGGTGGGAGTTCCGCTTTAAAAGTTGGTTCTCTCACAGAAAGAGAACACCCAGGAAGTTTTAGATAGAACCATATCAGTCAGCACAGCGATCCAGTGTTTTATGTTCATTTGGCGTCACGGATGTTTAAAATCCACGAGGAAGAACAGGCGATAGCGTGACTGTAAAGCACTGCGATTTCTCACTCATTTCCATGTCGTAGCTTGTCTTCCATCCAGATCTACTACTTCTCCTCAGGGCTCAATGAGAGTGCTGGGTTTTAGCTAGCGTTCAGCGCTAATGAACTTCCGCACATTCTTATCTGCATGTCTGCTGTTATTAGCCACGCCCCCCGTGAACGACATGGACACTCGGCTTCAGAGGGGGATCTCTCTCTCTCTCTCGCTCTTATTATTTCTTTTTTGGTCTCCGTCGGTACGGAGGGACACGTTCTCCCTACAACTGCAGAAACGCGCTGGTTAGCTACGGCTTTTATGGGCGATTAAGCCGACACGTTGATGTATATCTGTAAACACAGTATAATCTCTCATCTGGGTGTTAACATGATATCATTGTCATTTCACTGTTAAAGTCAGCTAAAGAACACACTGCCTCCACGTGTTCTAGGTTGGAAACATCTGATTAAATGTCTTAATCTGTCAGAGAGAGAAGCTGTATAGAGAAGGTTTGGGGATGAGGACGGCCATGGAGAGGGGAGGACTAAACACAAGCCACTGGTTCTGAACGCCCACCTACTGGTCACTCAGGTCCTGATGGTACAGTCCTGCCCACCTACTGGTCACTCAGGTCCTGATGGTACAGTCCTGCCCACCTACTGGTCACTCAGGTCCTGATGGTACAGTCCTGCCCACCTACTGTTCACTCAGGTCCTGATGGTACAGTCCTGCCCACCTACTGTTCACTCTGGTCCTGATGGTACAGTCCTGCCCACCTACTGTTCACTCTGGTCCTGATGGTACAGTCCTGCCCACCTACTGGTCACTCTGGTTCCTGCCCACCTACTGTTCACTCTGGTCCTGATGGTACAGTCCTGCCCACCTACTGGTCACTCTGGTCCTGATGGTACAGTCCTGCCCACCTACTGTTCACTCTGGTCCTGATGGTACAGTCCTGCCCACCTACTGTTCACTCTGGTCCTGATGGTACAGTCCTGCCCACCTACTGTTCACTCAGGTCCTGATGGTACAGTCCTGCCCACCTACTGTTCACTCTGGTCCTGATGGTACAGTCCTGCCCACCTACTGGTCACTCTGGTCCTGATGATACAGTCCTGCCCACCTACTGTTCACTCAGGTCCTGATGGTACAGTCCTGCCCACCTACTGTTCACTCAGGTCCTGATGGTACAGTCCTGCCCACCTACTGTTCACTCAGGTCCTGATGGTACAGTCCTGCCCACCTACTGTTCACTCAGGTCCTGATGGTACAGTCCTGCCCACCTACTGTTCACTCTGGTCCTGATGGTACAGTCCTGCCCACCTACTGTTCACTCAGGTCCTGATGGTACAGTCCTGCCCACCTACTGTTCACTCAGGTCCTGATGGTACAGTCCTGCCCACCTACTGTTCACTCTGGTCCTGATGGTACAGTCCTGCCCACCTACTGTTCACTCTGGTCCTGATGGTACAGTCCTGCCCACCTACTGTTCACTTTGGTCCTGATGGTACAGTCCTGATGTCCAGAGGCACACAGTCGGGGGTCAGCTGATGGAGTACCCTCCTCCACCCTTCCGGCCAGTCTTCCTCTACTGGCGTCACCCTCTTTTATCGAGTCATCAAACACATACACATGTCTATCCTCAGATGATGACTACAGATAGCCTGGTACAGTTTTTCCACCAGCCCACCTTTGCGTTTGCTGGGTGGTTAGCGTCTCCCAGTCTGCACAAAACCAGGTCGCGTGCCCTCATGTCACGTGTGGAGCAGATGGTTACGATACGCTGGCAGGTGCCTAACCAAATGTCTGTACCCTCTGTGTCGTAATTTATATCATCTGTCATTGTGTGTGACAATTATTCCCCAACATAAAGCAATAATCGCACAGACAGCCACATCCTGTAAGGTCAGGAACAACTGGTGATTTTGATTCTAATACAGTAAAGTATTCAGCAAGTTGACGGTTCAGACTGTCTAGTCCAGGGACATCCCACGAGCACACATCCTACACAGTGCCTTCTTCCCACACACACACCAAATATATACTGAGCGTTCTCCTGGCACCTGACAAGTTTTCCACGGCAACAGTGATTTTTTAATTCAGACTCTGAAGTACTTTAAGTGAGGCTGAGGGAACGCTGGAATGAGTAGAGGAGACAAACAGAGCGAACAGATGCAGATTAGAGTCCGCAGAAGATGAGGGCGTGACGGGGATTTAACGGTAGGATTGATTAGAGAAATCCTTGTAACAATGTTAAATAATTATAGTTCCAGCCGAGATCAAAGCACCATTGATTGAACCCCTCAAGCCTACAGCACACAGAGCCTTGGAAAGCAAAGATTGGTAAACTAGTGCTCGAACCACTCCGGCCGCGCCAGTTAAATTGGATTGGAAATATTAGGATGTAGATTTATCCTTCAGGAGAAGTTTGCACAGCTTTCGTCGCCGCAAATTTAGCTAGTGAGATCCATTTGAAAGGTTTGATAGAACTGTCTGTCTGGTCAGAATCATGACGAGATGATGAGGTTAAAGCCAGCCTCTCTGACAGATACTTGACAGATACCTAAAGTGTTTAAAGAGACTTACAGGTGTAGTTTGGACTTTTATTTCAGCTAAGTACTTTTTACTCTTTTTATTTTACTTTTTATCTCTCCTTTCTAGTAGTTTTAGTCAAATAATTTCATCATTGCATACACAAATAATATATTATTCAGAGCATCATTTCAGGTACTGATGACAACCAGCCAGAAGTGAAGACATGGAAGCTGAACTGTAATTTCAGAACACTGTTTCTTCACAACTTGTGGGGAACCCCTGTCATTTTGTGGGGAACCCCTGTCCACTTGTGGGGAACCCCTGTCAACTTGTGGGGAACCCCTGTCAACTTGTGGGGAACCCCTGTCAACTTGTGGGGAACCCCTGTCCACTTGTGGGGAACCCCTGTCAACTTGTGGGGAACCCCTGTCAACTTGTGGGGAACCCCTGTCAAATCTAGTGAGTGGTCCTCTGATTGCAGCCAGCTTTTAACTAATTATAGATTTTTCTTCTTGTGCATTTAAGCTGATAAATATGTGATTCAGCACTGGGAGATCAGGTTTCCTGATCCTTGTTTAGTTCTTATAATTGTGAGAGGTATCTTCTGAGAGGTATCACTGTACTATGGTCAATACGTGTCTCTAAGATTCATATGGAGAATTATCTGGCTATTTCACCATCATCCTTACTTTACTATGAGTTGGTTCCTATTTCTTACTAACTAAATCATTTGCTCTACCTTTTTCCATCGAGTGCTTTGTATTTTCACTGAGAGTGTTCTGGATGTTTTAAACCTGACCCCCCCTGTCTCTTTCTCTGCCCCTCTCTCTTCTAGACACACGTACACACAAACAGATACACACATAAACCCAGACACATTTTCACACACAGTCTGTTTATATTGATATGAGGGAAGTGGCCCCTGTCTCCCAGACAGTGTGTGTGTGTGTGTGTGTGTGTGTGTGTGTGTGTGTGTCTGTGTCTGTGTCTGTGTCTGTGTGTGTTTCTGTGTGTGTGTGTGTGTGTGTGTGTGTGACTTGGCCCCCTGGTCTCGTTGGTTCCAGCTGGGTTTTGTCGGGGGTTGGGGGGCCAGGCGACGGTTGTCAAATGAATTAAAATACCAAATAATAGTAATAAGAATGATTAGAATAAAACTGACATGTTCCTCCCTGATTGTGTGAGTATTGTGGTATTCAATTATGCATTTTTCATTGGCATATTAATAATCTTTTCAACAAACAAGCCGGCGTTAATTAAAGCAAAGCACGGATAAAGACGTGTTGCCGGATCATCACTGTGTTTATCACCAGGCACAGAACCGCAGTTAAGGAAATTCTGGGTGTGAGATGAATTTCAATGTTTTCCCTGCTTTCTGCCTGTGTGTGCGAGTGTGTGTGTGTACACGGTTACTGATGTATTTATGCACATTGTTCAGAGGGCGGGGTTGTGACATCAGTGATGTCAGGGAAGGAGAGAGGGAGGGAGGGAGGGAGAGAGGGGAGGAGAGGAAGAGAGGGGGAGTGAGAGAGGGAGAGGGAGGGAGAGAGAGATAGAGAGGGAGAGAGAGAGAGAGAGAGGGAGAGAGAGAGAGGGAGAGAGAGAGAGAGGGAGGGAGAGAGAGAGGGAGAGAGAGAGGGAGAGAGAGAGAGGGAGAGAGAGGGAGGGAGAGAGAGAGAGGGAGAGAGAGGGGAGAGAGAGAGGGAGAGAGAGGGAGGGAGAGAGAGAGAGGAGGGGGAGGGAGAGAGAGAGGGAGGGAGGGAGAGAGAGAGGGGAGGGAGAGAGAGAGGGAGGGAGAGGGAGGGAGAGAGAGAGAGGGAGAGAGAGAGAGAGAGAGAGAGAGAGAGAGGAGAGAGAGAGAGAGAGAGAGAGAGAGAGGGAGAGAGAGAGAGAGATGGTGGGGTAAATATGTGACTAATTTAATCTGACCCAACATACTGGACAGGCGACTGACTTTATTAGGAACGTGGCTGATCAGTAAACTAATTATCTAAAAGTGTACCTGAAGCCTAAAATATTTCATGAAACACAAATCATCAGAGATGTTTCTAACAGTTTTGTTCTATGACCGTCGAGATGTTCTCAGCATTGCTCGTCACTTCTGCGATCAGCTGTCTTATTCACTGCCAAGACAAGCCCGGCTTATTGCCAGAGAGCTCTGCAAACAGCCAGCCAGTCAGTCATCCAGCAGGTAGGCCACCAGAAGAGAGCTCTGCAAACAGCCAGCCAGTCAGTCATCTAGCCAGTCAGTCATCCAGCAGGTAGGCCACCAGAAGAGAGCTCCACCAGGCAGCCTGTAAACACGCTCCCCGTCCACAGCTCTGACTCCTCTATTGTGGAGCAACTTTATCAGCGCCAGCCGTTTACCCGCTTGCTAAACTGGAGGGCCAGTTGCCTCTTAACTTAAACATAAGATCTTTGTGGTTTGAAGCACCCGGCTGCACCATGGGCAATGAGAATCTGAAAGGCAAACACGATTCCAGTGTGGCTCCATCATAAAATCATCACACACCAGCACATGGGAAAGGAAAAATATATGTTTCTGCTGCGTTAGCTGAAATCTAAAGGCACTCAAACAGACTGCTGCACTGTGCTGAGATTCCCTCTCAGGGAAGCGAAAAGGGGAGCGATGGACGGAAGGAGAGAGAAGAGATAGAAAGAGCGAGAGAGGGAGGGAGAGAGAGAGAACAGAAGGAAATAGAGAAAGAGCTGAAGAGTGAGCGAAAGATAGACTGGAAAAGAGAGAGAGAGAAGTCAAAAACCTCCACATAACAATGCCGGAGAAAAATCAGAACATTTTCCGCCGAAAGATGGGCCTTTTCCAAATCCTTGTGCCCTATCAGACAAATTAAAGTAAATCAAGCATGAAATGAAGCAGAAGAGCCCGGAGATAAGGCTCCTTTAAGTCGTTTACAGATTAGGAGAGAGAGAGAGAGAGGTGCATCTGGTCCCTGGCAGTGAAGGAGGCTAGTTTCTCATTTCACAATAGCAGCCCTGTATGGGCTTACTCTCCCCTGTCACTGACATGGGGAACAGTCGGAGAAAAGACGTCCACAAAATGTCTCCAATGTACGTAACGAACCTCGCTTGTTCTCCCAGTTGTTGTGGCATGTAGTGAAAGCGGTTATTAGATTGGGGTTCATTTTTGGCCAATTAGACGTGCTGTAATTCGGGGTGCGTTCTGATGTCGATCGTCGTTCCACCGCTATGCGACTTAAAATCGCAATTGCTTTAGGATTGGTTAGAGCCGGTCACATGACTGTGGCAGTTTCCTAGCCCATACACACTGAATATGCATTTTGTCATGAGAGGTATGTGTCTGTACTCTATGGTCCAAAGATTCACACGTTTACAGGGCGATTTAAGATGCCGTTACTGATGAGTTTGGGGAGATTGCTATTGATAATTACTCACTATAGGCATATCTGTAATTGCCCTATAGAGAGTGCTGTAAGCAATAAAGCAAATATTACAATATATCAGAGAATAGCCACTCCGTGAACCTCACTTCATTCCACCTAGTTCCTGTCTCACCCTGTTTTCATGGACAGAAAAACATTATTTCTAAAATTCGAATAGCAGTGGAGAAAATAAGCCGTGATTGCAACAGGTTATTTATGGAATCGCTCAGATTTGTGTTACACTGAATTCTTGGGAAGATACCAAATGCATAGACATAGACTGTATTGTTCACCTGTATCCCCATTTCCCTTGAACCCACAACCCCCCACAAACACACACACACCCACACACACACCCCCACACACACACACACACACACACACACACACACACACACACACACACACACACACACACACACACACACACACACACACACACACACACACACACACACACACAGTGAAGCAGATGCATGGCTCTTTGATTCCGTAGTTGTCTTGGTGGATTTGGTTTCACTCCTCGTGTGTATCTTTTCTGACGGTGATGAGAGGAGGGCTTGGCTGCTCCGATGAGCCTTCTCCGAGAGAGACAGTGAGCTGGCCTCATCAGCAGGGAGCAGCACTTTAAAACCACCACCTTGACCTTCCCAGCCCAAGTCTTAGATTCAGCCTCTTTATGACACTATCTCCAGGCTTTTTAAAATACTCCTGAAACTGGATGATTTAACCTGCTTTTATGCTGTTCACATCAAAACTGGATGGAAAAAAGCTTAATCCATCTTATCTGTTGACTGTCAAACTGCTGCGGCTATAACTGACTCACAAAAGACAACTAGGTCACCCAGGAAAAACAGAATTTCTATTTACGGAAAGTTTGAAATCTGGTAATTGACTTGGGAAGAGGTTTCAGGAGGCTCTTTGAAATACTACAGACTGTAAATAAAGTGCAAAATGAAATCCCATAGGTAACACACAGTATTGTATAATGTTTGCTACTGTGGCCTTTTGAATTATTTCTGTAGGTTTATTTTCGACTTTTTTAATGTGATTATATTGAAAAGATCTTTCCTTCAATGAAAAGCAGCGTTATAAGGTTAGCCGGAGTCACTGGTTGTCCTCCACCAATGAAATTGGGAGTAATTCTCTGCATTTGTCTCAAATGACACAATCCCAGACAACGTCTCAGATACCAACCTGTGTGAGTAATACATGTTACCACAGAAATCCTGAAGTAGCAAAAGGAACCTGATTGGCCCAAATCCATCCTTTGTGTGGCAGGCCTGTTTACCATGGCCTTGTTTAGTTTTTAACTCTCTGTTAAGTATTAGCATTTTAGCCCAACCATAAAAACCCAACCAGTCATGTACCAAAGAGAAGATATATCCTGCTTCGGGAAATATCAATGAATAAAGTGGCGTCCAATAGATGGTGTTTTAGATATCATATATCGTGGTACTCTTTACGTTTCGCTGCCGTTTACATGCTATCAAAAGGCTTTGGGGTACTTGATAAAGATAAAGAATGATGTCTGAGAGATTGTTGTCATGAGCGGCCTTTAAACAGGAATGACCTATTAGGGGCGGTCTTTAAACAGGAATGACCTATTAGGGGCAGTCTTTAAACAGGAATTACCTATTAGGGGCGGTCTTTAAACAGGAATGACCTATTAGGGGCAGTCTTTAAACAGGAATGACCTATTAGAAGCAGTCTTTAAACAGGAATGACCTATTAGAAGCAGTCTTTAAACAGGAATGACCTATTAGGGGCGGTCTTTAAACAGGAATGACCTATTAGAAGCAGTCTTTAAACAGGAATGACCTATTAGGGGCGGTCTTTAAACAGGAATTACCTATTAGGGGCGGTCTTTAAACAGGAATTACCTATTAGGGGCGGTCTTTAAACAGGAATGACCTATTAGGGGCAGTCTTTAAACAGGAATGACCTATTAGGGGCAGCCTTTAAACAGGAATGACCTATTAGGGGCAGTCTTTAAACAGGAATTACCTATTAGGGGCGGTCTTTAAACAGGAATGACCTATTAGGGGCGGTCTTTAAACAGGAATGACCTATTAGGGGCAGTCTTTAAACAGGAATGACCTATTAGGGGCGGACTTTAAACAGGAATGACCTATTAGAAGCAGTCTTTAAACAGGAATGACCTATTAGAAGCAGTCTTTAAACAGGAATGACCTATTAGAAGCAGTCTTTAAACATGAATGACCTATTAGAAGCAGTCTTTAAACAGGAATGACCTATTTGGCCTGTCCATTTCCTTGCACCCTTTCCTCTAAGCCAAGCACATGCGGTTGTCTTGGAAACTTGCTCTCCAAAATGAAAAGTTTCTCCTCCCTCCCGCTGCTCAAAAGGAGGGCATGAGCCGGCCAAGAAGGGAGCTCTCATCTGGGGGAGAGCAAGAAGAGGATTGGTGGAGGATAGGGGAGTAGGGGGAAAAGGTCCTTGTGTGTTTTAAAACAAGTGTCTTGCCTGGAGATAATGGGAGCTGCTCCGGGTTATAAATGATGCATTTTGTTCTCGTGGAACCCGATAATGGCGGTTTGGAGGGAAGGGGAATAAAGTTCATGGCTCTCTTATCGAGGCACACTGACATTTCTCCTTCAGCTGTAAAATTCCATATCACATCTCTTCTCCTAAAGAGATGTAGCACCTTTTGTGGAGAGATACAGCGCATTCCATTTCACCCTTCATCTGCCCGGCGTGGAATATTAACTTGTATCCCGTTTGACACTCCATAAACCTATCAATAGCTACGGCTGTGATGGCTGCTTCTGTAGACAGATCGGGTGTTATTAGCACAGCATTCCCACTGTCCTCTACTGTACATCTCTCTCTCTCTATTAGAAAACGAGACATGTTTTCAGTTGTTACCATGTCATGATTTCAATTTCTTTATAAGCACAGTAGTGGTAGTATTTTATTCCAATGGTTCCGACACAGATACAATTGCACTTTAGCAGAACGATGATTTGAGTATCTATATTTATACGCAGTGTAATCGTTAAAGGTGACCGGGGTACGTGTTCAGTTGGTCACTGAAGAAATTATTTGTTTATAGTTACGTTTCACCTGCTGTTAATCTTCGGACACGTGATGATGTCATTTGTCATTTTTGAAATCTCACTATAGAATTATTACGCAAAGTTTTAAGTGGATGGGATTTAGGGGGTTTTCTCTATGGAATATATAATCACTGAGTCGATCGATCATCCTGAAGAAATTCACCGTAGTGCTCAAACATTTCGGAATTAACACGTTTTCCGCCTTTGGTACGAGCACTTCCTGTCCACGTGAAAACCAAATGTAATAATGGCACTTTCATTTTGTCCCCACTATGTCCGTTTATAGTGGATTTGTGGTGACACTTATTTCCTAGTTAACATTTAGAGCTCGTTTGAAAACCATGCTGTCATAATGAAAGACATGATGGAGTGATGGAGATCTAGATGTCTCCTGCATCTCTCAGTTCACTGACTCAAATGAACTGTGGATTCATTGTGAATGTCCTCCCTCTGTATTTGAAATGGCAGGGAATCTGCTTTGTGATTGGAGATCTTATACTGGATAAAGAAAAGATGGGTTCAGCTTTGGGGCATCTCACTCTCTCTCTCTGTGTCTTTCTCTTTATATGTATGTACCGTATAAATATATATATATATATATATATATTTATATCATATCATTTCAAATAAATATATGGCACTGTACAGAATAAATGCAGAGATGAGGTTGCCTATTTCTCTTTCTCTCTGCTCTGTCCACCATGACAGCAAAACGAACAGATGCCCGTGTGGCGCATCTCGATTTTTATCTGAGGAGGATCTCTCCACACACAAAGGGACATTCATTGGTCTGCCAAGTATCAGTGGAGAGTAGATGGAGCAGGACCAGAAGAGTAGATGGAGCAGGACCAGAAGAGTAGATGGAGCAGGACCAGAAGAGTAGATGGAGCAGGACCAGAAGAGTAGATGGAGCAGGACCAGAAGAGTAGATGGAGCAGGACCAGAAGAGTAGATGGAGCCGGACCAGGAGAGTAGATGGAGCAGGACCAGAAGAGTAGATGGAGCAGGACCAGAAGAGTAGATGGAGCAGGACCATTTTGATATAACCACTTGGAACTTATTGTAATGAACATCTGTTTGTATTTAATTATCTATAGATACTGGACTCATGGCCAGAGGTTTAGAGGCATATTGTTTTCTGCCGGTGTTTTTGTTAAAGTATCTTGCAACAGATGTGACATGCAAGCAGGAAGCTGATGTCCTCAGGACACAAACAGCTGGCACACAAACAGCTGGCACACAAACAGCTGGCACACAAACAGCGGGCACACAAACACTGGATGTGGACCTCAATACTCCGATATGAAGTCTTACCAGTGATTCACACCTAATGCCATCCCATTCTCCCATCTTATAGAGACCAACGAGTGGAGGAGAACGTAGGAGGTGGAGGAGAAAGATGGGGGAGTGGAGGAGAGAGAAGGGGGGGTTGAGGAGGGGAGGAGGGGAGGAGGGAGAAGAGGGGGTTGAGGAGGGAGAAGAGGGGGTTGAGGAGGGAGAAGGGGGAGATTCAGAAAGATCAAGATGATGTGAGTGACTGCAGCTAGTGGACGGTGTGTCAAGCAGGGCTAAACAGGAACTAGCATCTGAGTGGTTAAAGGGCCTTGGTCTTATCAGAGGACTAACAGAATGCATCAAGCTGTGGCTGCAAGCTCTCCCTCACATCCAACTGAGAGAGCCTGCTGACTGTGATGCCGGCCAGCTGTGCACCAATGTTTAATCATTTTCCTGTTAATGAGCTTAGCCACCTTCAACCACAGAGCCAGTGAGACAGTGGGCGTGTGACTGACAGGAAGCAGGAGGCGAGAGAGATGATCCCAGTTAAAGTTTAGTTGTCCGAAATACACGTGAACAGAACTGTTAAGTTATATTATGGGATATATATTTTATATCCATTTACCAGGCACTTTTATCCACAGCGCCTTACAGGAATTAGTGCTACTGACAGAAGGGGACAACATCATGCTTTTCACCCAATCGCCTCTGGGATTTGAACCGGTGACCTTTGAGTTATTGGCACAACCCTCTAACCACTTGTCAATCTGCTGCCCATCAGCAAGTAGTTGTTTGAGCTGCGATGTTTCTAGGTCTATTTTGTGTCGCGCGTGTGTTACTGATGCTATCAGGAACGAATCATTTCAATAGAAATCTGTCCGCCTCTCTGACTCCAGGGTGCCGATGTGAGCCAACGTGTGTGTGTGTGATCGCCTCGGAAACAAGAACCACAACCACAACAACGGCGTAGCCTAGCGTTAGCGTTAGCCACCCGTCACCTCGCGTTGTTTATGCATGAGCACATTAGGCGAATGCATTTCCATACCGACCGGCCGATACAATAGCGTGCTGTAGATACAAGCTTGATATTTACAGAATATACCTCGGCTGAATAGGTCATTACAGTATATCACAGGAGCGTTATTATAAAGTTCAGTGATCATTTCACTTCGGTCGACATGCCCGGAATACTGATTAGCAACGGCGCCAGTGAACATCTAGGTTAGACGAGGAAACGGCGTACAGCGAATGTGTCATTCAAACATGCGCCGAGGAAGGTATCGACACGGTAGATTTGACTGTAGATGAGAAGATAAGATGAAGACGTGTTCCTCAGTTATTTGGCGACAGGTTCCTGTGAGTTCTGCAGGTTCCTGTGAGTTCTGCAGGTTCCTGTGAGTTCTGCAGGTTCCTGTGAGTTCTGCAGGTTCCTGTGAGTTCTGCAGGTTCCTGTGAGTTCAGACAGTCAGAAAACTGGTGCCCAGTGACACAGCAGACATTCACAGGATGATGGAGACGATGGCACTCGAATGGTTCGGGGTCTAAAATCTCCAACCAGGGCACTCGGGGGTTGTCAAGGCGACCGGGCGGAAATGTGCACTTGAGAGGGCCGCGTGACTTTGGTCTTCCCCCTGGAACCCGCTGGTGGTCACAGCACGGCCTCCGTTATCTCAACTATTAGATTAATCACTGTTCCAAAAAAGTACACTGAATCTAAGAGATTAGATAGCTCTAGTGTTTTAGCCAGCTGTGCTAACAGGGCTGTCCTGCTACACAGTTCATTAAACATAGCTCTGCACAGAAATAACACGGGCCCTAGCTTCTTCCAGGAACCACAGGAATAAATTGTGGTCCCTTGGCTTCGCTGCCTCTGTGCCTGCCAGTCACTAAGCCAGACCCGGCTCTGTCTCAGAGACATTATCTGAAGAGAAGGCAAGGACAATATATAAAGAAAAGAACAATGTCATTAATTATTTAGTTTCGTCGCGATTTCCCTGTGAAATTATCTTTCACCAGGACACAACAGGACTGTCCGACCATCCCAGATAAGGGGGTGGCCACATGTACAATGTGAATATATACGAATATATGAATGACTGTTTGAATGCCTGCTGTTTTACAGGAGAGCTGGACAATATGAATGACTGTTTGAATGCCTGCTGTTTCACAGGAGAGCTGGACAATATGAATGACTGTTTGACTGCCTGCTGTTTCACAGGAGAGCTGGACAATATGAATGACTGTTTGACTGCCTGCTGTTTCACAGGAGAGCTGGACAATATGAATGACTGTTTGACTGCCTGCTGTTTCACAGGAGAACTGGACAATATGAATGACTGTTTGACTGCCTGCTGTTTCACAGGAGAGTTGGACAATATGAATGACGGTTTGACTGCCTGCTGTTTCACAGGAGAGCTGGACAATATGAATGACTGTTTGACTGCCTGCTGTTTCACAGGAGAGCTGGACAATATGAATGACTGTTTGAATGCCTGCTGTTTCACAGGAGAGCTGGATTCTTTCCGTAAGGACGGTGAGCGTCGAATTCACAGTCGGCAGCAGCTTCTGGTGGGAACCACTTGGGGACCGTTCAACGGGAAGATTGAGATGAACCCTGATGGCTGTGGCATGGTAGGTCACGTATTCATGTATTCACAACATACACTGTATGGTAGGTCATGTATTCACAACATACCCTGTACCCTGTATGGTAGGTCACGTATTCATGTATTCACAACATACCCTGTATGGTAAGTCATGTATTCATGTATTCACAACATACCATGTACATACCCTATTCAAACGACGCCCACTTCCTGGTCGAAATGCAAGTTGAGTCAACCAATCACGACACTTTCTTTCAACACCACAAGAAAAACGATCTTTTACGTGTGCAAGTCACACATTTTGGGTACAAAAATCGTGTCTATTTCACGAAAACTCATGATTCTATGCTGGACAGACAGTGATTTTTTCATCAGCTAGCAAAGTCGATCAAAACTTGTTAGCGATACTAAATGAAACAATATCTCTCACATTTGGTGGACTTTCCTGAATATTAACTGGTTAAATGACATTATACTCCATCTAAAATCTTATTGGCGACATCAAAATAATGAACAAAAAAAATTTAGCTACTAATTTCTTGCCTTCCTCTGAGATGATATTGTGTTTTCAACCCTTAAAGTAAAGAACTTCAGACCACATTTACATCAGCTCCCATTGAGAATGCATCAAATAGAAGAAAGTTTGATATCTGGCCCAAAACAAACGTTCAAAACAGCAATTCGTTGTCACTGAATCGTGTTCATGGCCATGTGATTCCCAAGAGACTGCGATTCCCAATACAATAGTGCGAGAAAGGATGGTTGATTGGACGGGTTAGAACCTGTTTCAATGGGGGGAGGAGTCAGACCCATTGAGTGATTTTATTGGTCCCCACAACAGGCTTTATAGGGTATTCCTTTAACCATTTAGTCCGCACATTTAATGACTGAACAGCTAGGATTCATGATCCATTATAGTTGATGCTACTAATTTTAACTCTTGTCGTACGACGTCCTCGTTTGGTTTCTCTTTAATGGCTGGCAAATATGTTGACCCGGTGCTCCGGTGAAACGGCCAGTCCTCCAGAGTTTTCTTTTTTCATTTTCTATTTGGATTAATTAAGAACATGCTTATTAAAAATGTTAACCAATCTCACATTCGGTTAGGAAACATAAGGAAAAGTCCACCAGGATTTCAGACTCAGAGGCCCTGTCTGTTCTGCCGGATTTCTTTAATGCTAGAACTTTATTAAATAATTCTCGGACTGTTTTCTAAGCTCCCCTCATGGTTCTAAAGTCACCAATGTCATTAAATGTCTCTGGAAGTCTGCTAACCATGAAATATATGGAATTCTCCTGAGTTTAGGCCCGTTTTCTTGGAGCTACGAGTGATTCCAGAGGTGTACAGCCTCGAGGCACTACTGGGTATGACAAAAAATAGATGACCCCCTGGCCGTCTGGTGCCCCCAGAGTGAACAGGCAAAATGTATCATGGTATTGGTTGAGCGACAATAATCTGAGTACATGGGGCTAATTAAGCCATAAGGAACATGAGACAGTGATCATCAACAGCATCACAGGTAAAGGTGTTCTTATGGCCTGACGAGACGTGAGAGAGAACCAGGTTACGCAATACATTGTGGGTAGTGTGATGAGGTAATGTTCTGCTGGGAAACCCTGGGCATTCATGCGGACACCTTTTGGGGTCTTCAAGAGCATGCCTTGGCACTGGGTTGTCACTGGGTTGGCACTGGGTTGGCACTGGGTTGGCACTGGGTTGGCACTGGGTTGGCACTGGGTTGTCACTGGGTTGGCACTGGGTTGTCACTGGGTTGGCACTGGGTTGTCACTGGGTTGGCACTGGGTTGGCACTGGGTTGGCACTGGGTTGGCACTGGGTTGGCACTGGGTTGGCACTGGGTTGGCTGCACTCAGAGGACCAACAGCATCTTCTATTGAACCAGAGCATGTACCCTGACTGTATTTCTGTGGAAGCCCTGCCTTTTGTGCCTTTGTGCTTGAGCAAGTTCTCTGGGACAGTATTGCTATATAGCTGGGTGTTTAGCTATAGCACACTGCATGGTGCCTGAATCCAATCCCCTCCTGAGATCCAGGTGCTAGGCTTCACCTATAATGGGTCAACGAGGGGTTTGACAGAATACGCCGTCTTCTCTCGCAATTAAAGGCAGAAGAAAAGCTCTCTGGCACAGTGCCTTAAGGATCTCTGCTGTGTGTTTTTATTCTCATGGGTACAACTACTCGTGCTTCAACTGCTTGCCCCCACCCCCTGCTTGCCCCCACCCCCTGCTTGCCCCCACCCCCTGCTTGCCCCCCACCCCCTGCTTGCCCCCCACCCCCTGCTTGCCCCCACCCCCTTTGCCCCCTTCTCCACTCTGAACCCTCAGATGTGCTAGTGGCTGTTAGCAGCTTCACCCAGTGTCTCATTAGAGGGCCTAGCTGAACTTGAGTGGCATTTCTTTGGTATTATTACGTTGCCTTTAAAGTGTTACTGTTATATGACGGTACTTCATATTCATCAGTACCTGTAGATACACAATAAAGAGGTCGTTATATGACAGTACTTCATATTCATCAGTACCTGTAGATACACAATAAAGAGGTCGTTATATGACAGTACTTCATATTCATCAGTACCTGTAGATACACAATAAAGAGGTCGTTATATGACAGTACTTCATATTCATCAGTACCTGTAGATACACAATAAAGAGGTCGTTATATGACAGTACTTCATATTCATCAGTGCCTGTAGATACACAATAAAGAGGTCGTTATATGACAGTACTTCATATTCATCAGTACATGTAGATACACAATAAAGAGGTCGTTATATGACAGTACTTCATATTCATCAGTACCTGTAGATACACAATAAAGAGGTCGTTATATGACAGTACTTCATATTCATCAGTACCTGTAGATACACAATAAAGAAGTCATTCGGACGTTTTCCCATCAGCAGATCATTTAACCCTGCGTGGTGTGTTTGCAGTGCCAACCAGCTGGTCCTTTAGGAGGCTGCTTGTATGCGTAGCTCTCTAATCCCCCATTGGCAAGTTTCCACACAAAGGTACGCTATCTCGTGTTTTCCAGCCAGAGAGGAAAGGGAGTTGTGTACTGGGACTTAACAGTTCTGACATATTAAGACAGAAACAAGGCAGTTCTCACCCAAAGGGAGAATCGCCATATGAGGCAAAATAGGAAGAGATACCAGTGGCACGAGAAGTAAAAGCATTCGTGGAACATGTCAAGGAAGCCGGGTGTCCTTGGACTGGGTCAGAAAGGACGTAGAAAGCATTTGAAAGTATAAATAAACTGGGATTGTTTCCCGAATGTCGACTTAATTCACACCAGAGGGGCTCCTCTCATAATCCTCTTTTGAAGTTTGACCCGTCGGGACGATTCCATCGCTCGTCCGACTCTTTGGAGTAGATTGAGAAAGCACAGAGGTGAACAGATTACCCACGGCTGTTCTTTAGGCGTGTGCGTCACCTGTCCCTCTCTCTCACACACTTTGATATTGAAGCTGTTTGTGTGATATTGATATGCCCGAGCTGGAATCTAAAGATGTCTGTTTCTTACACGTCACTCGCATACTTCTGCATTTTTCATCAAGTCCATTCAGCTTGCACTGATATTGTTGTCCATCATGCTAGTATGCTAGTGTGATAGAAGCAAATTGCATGTAAACTGAGTTACTAGATGAGCTGAAGCCTGAGATGTTTGCATGTAAACTGAGTTACTAGATGAGCTGAAGCCTGAGATGTTTGCGTGTTGATATAATTATTCAGCTCACCGGAAGTGACGAGGAAAAGCTCTGTTTTGCATTTTAATATTCTGTGAGACCAAACCCACTTATCTCAGGAAAATAAGTGTATCTCCATTTTTCAACAACACATCTGGCCAGCTTGAGTAACCAACCGCCTCCAGATGTAATCTGACAGGGGAGAGTTTGTGGTGCTACTCTCTAGAGCCTAGGAGCACAGAAACCAGGCTGTACAGAGACCAGGCAGCACAGGGACCAGGCAGCACAGAGACCAGGCAGCACAGGGACCAGGCAGCACAGAAACCAGGCAGCACAGGGACCAGGCAGCACAAGAACCAGGCAGCACATGGACCAGGCAGCACAGAGACCAGGCAGCACAGGGACCAGGCAGCACAGGGACCAGGCAGCACAGAGACCAGGCAGCACAGAGACCAGGCAGCACAGGGACCAGGCAGCACAGAAACCAGGCAGCACAGGGACCAGGCAGCACAGAGACCAGGCAGCACAGAGACCAGGCAGCACAGGGACCAGGCAACACAGGGACCAGGCAGCCCAGAAACCAGGCAGCGCAGGGACCAGGCAGCACAAGAACCAGGCAGCACATGGACCAGGCAGCACAGAGACCAGGCAGCACAGGGACCAGGCAGCACAAGTACCAGGCAGCACAGGGACCAGGCAGCACAAGTACCAGGCAGCACAGGAAGCAGGCTGTCTCATCAGCTGTGGCCGTTGGCAGGTCTACTGTATATGGTCTGTCGTGGCTCTCTATGGAAACAGTGAATGGCATTTAGAGAGGTGAATTGTGCGTTACAGTTGTCCAGACAGGACTAGCAGACAAGAGGAAAGAGAGAGAGAGAGAGACAGAGAGAGAGAGGGAGAGCAAAAAACAGGAAGGAAATACCTTGACAGGAAATCTGGGCATCTGCAGGACAGAGATAGGGTCACATCTGTAGAGTTTATTGAAAAGGATTGTAGATTTCACAGCTGATGGGAAGTGCATTGCATCAGTAGGAGACGGTATCCACACACTGTAGGAGAGACACTCAACACCTTCTGAATCAAAGGTCCAACCGACGTTGTTGTTGGTACTTTATCGAGGTTAGAGGACCACGCCATGGCCTGGAGGCAGACTGGTCCATCCTTACTCTTATTGATATTGTGTTAAAGGAAATGAAATTAGGACCCACAGACACTGTGGAATACTTACTGACTTACATAACTGAATTCCCTATTTCCCACAGTGCAGTGTTTGAGATAGAGACCAGAGAGGAACCAAGACTAGAGATAGAGACCAGAGAGGAACCAAGACTAGAGATAGAGACCAGAGAGGAACCAAGACTAGAAAGAGACCAGACCAAGACTAGAGATAGAGATAGAGACCAGAGAGGAACCAAGACTAGAGATAGAGACCAGAGAGGAACCAAGACTAGAGATAGAGACCAGAGAGGAACCAAGACTAGAGACCAGAGAGGAACCAAGACTAGAGATAGAGACCAGAGAGGAACCAAGACTAGAGATAGAGACCAGAGAGGAACCAAGACTAGAGATAGAGACCAGAGAGGAACCAAGACTAGAGATAGAGACCAGAGAGGAAACAAGACTAGAGATAGAGACCAGAGAGAGATAGAGACCAGAGACCAGAAAGAGATTGTGTGACAAAAGAGAGAGGTGAGAAAAAATAAAGCGGGAAGGAGAACGAGAAAGACTAGAGACACAGAGATATGGAGATAACCGAGAGAGACAAGAGAGACAGAGATAACCCAGAGAGCCACCTAAAGCTGTAGCAGCAGCCGGTCAGTTCGCTGTTCTTTCTGCTTCTCTCTGACGGATGCAGCTCATCTCCGTCCTTCACTTTCTTAACTCCTGATCAATCAGACTATTAGGCTCCAATTACACGGACCAGCCCTGCCACAAAACCAGGTGAGCGACGAGCAAATTCAGCACACCCAACCCACACTCTCAAATTAAAACAAATTAATAGTGACATTCACACATAAACGGCTGCAATCAGAGGCTAAATGACCCGTCTGGGTCGAAGCTATTGAGTAGCAGGTGTCTTCGATTTGGTAATTACACAAAGCTGGTCAAGCCGTGAGAAAGAGCCCACGGCTGGGGGCCGGGTATGGGCGCCAGTGTGGTGGTGAGATGGTGTCCGTCACTTGCTGTTGATAATTGATTCAGAGGCTGTCCACTAATATGCTGCACATGTTGAGGTCTGTCTGTGGTCCTCATCAAGGAGCAGGTTGTGCAGCCATTATAAATGAAGCCCATTTATATTATAACCCCAAAGAGTGTTAATTGGGCTTTAGAATGGGTGTGAGTGTTAAATGAAGCACATTTAGAATGAGTGTGAGTGTTAATTGGGCTTTAGAATGGGTGTGAGTGGTAAATGAAGCCCATTTATATTATAACTCAAAAGCACACATTTAGAATGGGTGTGGTGTGAGTGTTAAATTGGCTTTAGAATGGGTGTGAGTGGTAAATGTGCTTTAGAATGGGTGTGAGTGTTAAATGTTAAATGAGTGTTTAGGGCAACACAAAATCCCATTCAGGAGACACAACTTGTTTACAACAGCACCGTTGTTGACTTTATTGCATCATTATTGGTCATACTGCATTCTGGGAACATAATATTTGTCTGTTGATATAATGGCAGGACATTTCTATGATATATATATATATTTAAATGTGTCTGTATTGTGTGTGATATTCATTCCAGTGTGTAGTCCCCAGAAAACGGAAACATGTGATTTTTAGGGATGCGGTTATTTTCAACCTAGCTTCCGTCTTCCCCAGAGGAGACGTTGGAAGTCCGCTCAGGTGTTTCAGTCATCCGCCTGGTGCTTTTAGTTGGGCCTGTTGTGTTTCTCAGGGGACTGACAGGAAGACACCTCAGGGAAGCAGCTGGCGGAGGAAATGCTGTTGCAGTAGAATACCTGAGTGTCCTAGTCTTTACTATAATGTGTGAGGTTCACATTATGCCAGTGCATTTGTTTTAAAGTGCTGATCTCACTTTATACTGTATCTGTAAACTGTAACAATATTAAATATCAGTATATAAATACAGTATTTACTAAAACACAGTGTGTGTATTATATACTGGAATACAGTGTGTGTGTGTGTGTAATATATACTGGGACACAATGTGTGTGTATTATATACTGGAATACAGTGTGTGTGTATTATATACTAGAACCCTGTCTGTGTTTTATATACTGGAACACAGTGTGTGTGTATTATATACTGGAATACAGTGTGTGTGTATTATATACTGTAATACAGTGTGTGTGTATTATATACTGGAACACAATGTTTGTGATTTATATACTGGAATACAGTGTGTGTATTATATACTGGAATACAGTGTGTGTGTATTATATACTGGAATACAGTGTGTGTTTTATATACTTGAATACAGTGTGTGTATTATATACTGGAATACAGTGTGTGTGTATTATATACTGGAATACAGTGTGTGTATTATATACTGGAATACAGTGTGTGTGTATTATATACTGGAATACAGTGTGTGTTTTATATACTTGAATACAGTGTGTGTGTATTATATACTGAAACACAGTGTGTGTTTTATATACTAGAATACAGTGTGTGTATTATATACTGAAACACAGTGTGTGTTTTATATACTAGAATACAGTGTGTGTATTATATACTGAAACACAGTGTGTGTTTTATATACTAGAATACAGTGTGTGTATTATATACTGAAACACAGTGTGTGTTTTATATACTAGAATACAGTGTGTGTATTATATACTGAAACACAGTGTGTGTTTTATATACTAGAATCCAGTGTTCCAGCTGCTTCTGTATTTGTTGTGTTCAGTGTGTGTTGTTCTGTGAATTGTAGACTCACGGAGTCTCACCTGGAGAGTAAGGAGGAAAAAGAATATGACAAGATACTGTCCTAATTTGCACATGGTAGAGAGGTGGTGTCTGTCAGCAGGGTTTTTATTGTGTAATTTAGAACAAGGTGAGAAATAAGGTCCTACTGCCCGTGCACCAAAAAATCTCCAGGAATTATTCAAGCCATCACTCAGACATTTATCTCCTCCCAGGACCCACCCGTTTCACTTCAATATGTTTATTGTTAGCCACCTCTAAACTTTAACAAGTGGTGGCGCTCATTTTGCCCGCGCCAAAATTATATTTTTCTTCTTGTCATTGCTTCATTAATCAAGAGAGGCATTCTGAAAAATGTTTTGTTTTGTAGGCTGCAGTCTATTTTGTCTGTGTGTGTGTGTGTGTGTTGTTGTTAATCTGCGCCCGTGGCAGGTTTCCCCTTGGAAACGCGGTGCTAAGCAGCAGTATCGCAGGACTATTGTTGTAGCCTCTGTCATAGCAAGGAGAGTCTGATGCAGGCCTGGGCCAGCCTGATAAGGAAAGAGGATTCAACATGGGCTGCAGAGGAGAATCAGTGGGACTTGAGAGTGGAGTAGGGATGGGGCAGGAGCACACACACACACACACGCATGCATGCTAACGTACACACACACACACGCATGCTAACGTACACACAGACACACACGCGCGCATTCAAACACAAGCATGCATAAATCCAAATCATCATCACATACTGGCACATGCCCAGGCAATTATTTACAGTATAACATCCAATTACATATGCAAGAAGACGTGTGGGGCTACAATATAGCACCAGGATGTGGGGCTACAATATAGCACCAGGATGTGGGGCTACAATATAGCACCAGGATGTGGGGCTACAATATAGCACCAGGATGTGGGGCTACAATATAGCACCAGGATGTGGGGCTACAATATAGCACCAGGATGTGGGGCTACAATATAGCACCAGTGTGGGGCTACAATGGATGGGGGCTACAATATAGCACCAGTATGTGGGGCTACAATATAGCACCAGGATGTGGGGCTACAATATAGCACCAGTATGTGGGGCTACAATATAGCACCAGGATGTGGGGCTACAATATAGCACCAGGATGTGGGGCTATAGCACCAGGGTGGGGGATACAATATAGCACCAGGATGTGGGGCTACAATATAGCACCAGGATGTGGGGCTACAATGGGGGGCTACAATATAGCACCAGGATGTGGGGCTACAATATAGCACCAGGATGTGGGGCTACAATATAGCACCAGGATGTGGGGCTACAATATAGGGATGTGGGGCTACAATATAGCACCAGGATGTGGGGCTACAATATAGCACCAGGATGTGGGGCTACAATATAGCACCAGGATGTGGGGCTACAATATAGCACCAGGATGTGGGGCTACAATATAGCACCAGGATGTGGGGCTACAATATAGCACCAGGATGTGGGGCTACAATATAGCACCAGTATGTGGGGCTACAATATAGCACCAGGATGTGGGGCTACAATATAGCACCAGGATGTGGGGCTACAATATAGCACCAGTATGTGGGGCTACAATATAGCACCAGGATGTGGGGCTACAATATAGCACCAGGATGTGGGGCTACAATATAGCACCAGTGTGTGGGGCTACAATATAGCACCAGTATGTGGGTCTACAATATAGCACCAGGGTGGGGGGCTACAATATAGCACCAGGGTGGGGGATACAATATAGCACCAGTATGTGGGGCTACAATATAGCACCAGGATGTGGGGCTACAATATAGCACCAGGATGTGGGGCTACAATATAGCACCAGGATGTGGGGCTACAATATAGCACCAGGATGTGGGGCTACAATATAGCACCAGGATGTGGGGCTACAATATAGCACCAGGATGTGGGGCTACAATATAGCACCAGGGTGGGGGCTACAATATAGCACCAGGATGTGGGGCTACAATATAGCACCAGGATGTGGGGCTACAATATAGCACCAGGATGTGGGGCTACAATCTAGTTCCTCCACATTAATGCGGGCACAAACTTAATAACAACCAAAAAACAACTTCCTGTATTCCGCTCATTTTTATATTTGTTTACGAAGTGGACCTTTAATTTCTGTATGAAAGTAATACGCTCATGGATGTGGTTTGGTAAAACTACACAATTATCACCACTAACCGGATTTGAATTAGCATGTTGGACACACAAATCATGTTGGCATAAAGAATGTGGCTCCATCTAATGAAATAATGGGCCCACATTTTAGGCAACAAACCAACTTGTGATTGCATGCATCAATTATTTATTGGGCTTAAACCAATATTAAGACAGAGGCCTCTTTAGACCAGTACAATGGCAATTATCTGTCTGGTATATTTTTGCTGCTTTTAAAATGACTATAAATAAGTATTATTATTATTATTATTGACCAGCACATTAAAGACGTCACACCTGATGTATCAGAAAACACATTTTCCACAAAATAATGGAGACAATGTGCTTGATAAGCATTATGAGCGGGCGGCAGTGGCTCAGTGGGTTGAGTCGGTTTTCTAATTGGAAGGTTGGTGGTTCAATCCCCGCTTCCTCCTGGGAAATTGTCGTGGTGTTCATGAGCAAGAGCATTGCATGGTAGACGCTGTCGTCAATGAGTCAATGAGTCAATGAATGAATTTGTGAATATGACGCAGGATCTGTACAGCGCAGCATTTATTATGAGACAGGCAACAGTGCTTGATTAAGTATTATGAGACAGGCAACAGTGCTTGATTAAGTATTATGAGACAGGCAACAGTGCTTGATTAAGTATTATGAGACAGGCAACAGTGCTTGATTAAGCATTATGAGACAGGCAACAGTGCTTGATTAAGCATTATGAGACAGGCAACAGTGCTTGATTAAGCATTATGAGACAGGCAACAGTGCTTGATTAAGCATTATGAGACAGGCAACAGTGCTTGATTAAGCATTATGAGACAGGCAACAGTGCTTGATTAAGAATTATAAGAGAGACAACAGTGCTTGGTTAGACATTCTGTAGAGTTGAATGGATGCGAAGGTCATGACCTTTTTCAGGAAGGGGGGAGGCACCAAGCTAGCCTCTATTGTCTGGTGCCTTTCTAAGCTCCTTTCTAAGGCTCTTCTCTCTCTCTGCTCTGCTGGGATCTGTTCTGTGACCAGTCCGTCCACCGTGTATTCGCTCCGGCGCTGCTCAGTGCGACCGTGGTGCCGGCTGCAGAGGCTGAGCTCCACTGTTTGAGATAATGCATGGCTGACTTGATCTACAAGTGAACCTGACATTCTCCTGTCCTTACATCACCACAAACAGATATGGCAGCTCCCCAGATAAGGATGGCAGAATGCACTGGTTTCCTTTGTGTCTTGTTCTTCCTGTGATGGCTACATCGTTTGTTCTATCACGCTAATGTCAATGACTCTTTACACTGAATATTAGTGCATTATTGATTGCCAATGCTTTTCCTGGTTGATTTGTGGCTTAAAAATGATTGTTTGGTGCTTTACCCAGATGGGGAGAGGGTTACAGCCCTTATTTGGTTAGTATTCAGTCTTTACATGTCAAACATAAAAAGCTATGATGATATCAGCACACAGTTTCATTTTATGATACCGTATGAAATGGTATTCTGGTTTTCCTCTTAATTCCGTGATGTCCAATTAGTAGTTACAGTCTTGTCTTATCTTAACGACTGCCAACGAGCTAGAGAGTGTAAAAGATCATGCATGTTCTGAGACAAATACTGCCCTCAAATTCTGGTCAGACAGGAAGTTAGGCCGGGTTAACATGCCTGGAGGGGTTCCTCAATGTTCATAGCCTTTGCTTTTCTCATAGTCGTAGTATTTTAGACTGCTGCTCCACTCTGAAGTACAGAAGTACAGAAGTATTATGTTGAGAAGGATTTTATTCCATTTGCAAACACTGTGTTGAACTGGCACAGGTACAATGCTGGTTTTAGTTCTGGACTCGGCTAAAAAATGCCCTTTGACCTGGAGGTTCCCACCTGGTAATAAATGTAATTCATGCGACAATGCAGCCTGTACTGTTGTAAAAACCTATATGAGCATGTGTTTATTTTCAAATTGATTTGTATACTGTATTAATTTTACAGATTCCTTGGCCAAATCGTTCAATCTGTTGATGGTAATAAACATTGTACTATTTATGAATAAGATATATACAAGATATATACAATACCAGTCAAGAGTATGGACACCCATTCAATTGACCTAGACAGGTTAAACCTGTGCACAAACGGTTAAACCAGTGCACAGAAGGTTTTTCCAGACTCCTTTACATCTACCAGTAGAGTCAGGTGAACTTGTGGACACTATTGGTACGTCTTTGCGTTCAGGATAAAGCAAGTAGCTATCTTGTGTTACCGCAATTACCGTAGTCTTATGCTACTTCAAGATTACAAAACTCTAACTTACTGGACCTGGATTCATCAAACTCTTATTCTGGAGTCCATCTGACTCTGGGGAAGAAGATATACGCCATCATTGCCAAAATCCAGAAGGTTCCCTCTAATATACCACTAAAATACACAACAGACGTCTATTGCGGGAGGGAATAACAGTAAAGTGAAAAGAAGTTGAGTGATGCCAGCTGCTTGGCCATCTGTCCCTGTCATGGCAGTGTTTGTGATATGTTGAAACAACTTCCCTGAGAAGTGTTCAAGATAAACCTCGGTTGTTTCCATTTGCAAACTCCTGATTGAGTTCTACATCACTGGGGGGGACTAGAGTTATTTACAGTGTTGGTAAAGTTTTAGTTGAATATAAGTGTCAACGGTCAACATACATAAACAGCTACACCTGGACACACACATGCACAGCTACACATGGACACACACATGCACAGCTACACATGGACACACACATGCACAGCTACACATGGACACACACATGCACAGCTACACATGGACACACACATGCACAGCTACACATGGACACACACATGCACAGCTACACATGGACACACACATGCACAGCTACACATGGACACACACATGCACAGCTACACATGGACACACACATGCACAGCTACACATGGACACACACATGCACAGCTACACATGGACACACACATGCACAGCTACACATGGACACACACATGCACAGCTACACATGGACACACACATGCACAGCTACACATGGACACACACATGCACAGCTACACATGGACACACACATGCACAGCTACACATGGACACACACATGCACAGCTACACATGGACACACACATGCACAGCTACACATGGACACACACATGCACAGCTACACATGGACACACACATGCACAGCTACACATGGACACACACATGCACAGCTACACATGGACACACACATGCACAGCTACACATGGACACACACATGCACAGCTACACATGGACACACACATGCACAGCTACACATGGACACACACATGC
>CM055763.1:9404127-9429127 GCA_029465975.1 Dallia pectoralis | reverse complement strand
CCCAATATACTGGCACTACTGGAGGAAATATGGAACATAGAAACTTGACATAACACATCCGAAAGCTTTTTTCAACCTTTTATTTAGCATATAAGGTGCTACGTCATATAGGTATGTATATACTAAAAATATTAGTAGCGTGTCGTTAAAATAAGAACTGGGGTCGACCGCTGTGTGTTGAGGAAAAATTGACTGCTCAGGACAAATGACTTAAAAAAAACTGCTTTTTACACTGGTTTCTTGATTTATTTATACTGGACGTGTTTAACTTGAAAGAAATGGAAGAAATCTTATTTTATATTTAGACATTTAAATAACAGTTCTGGTTTTAATCGAAACAGTGGACCTTTGAAGTAAAGTAGAAGTTCAAAAACAATTTAAAGAAAAGCGGTCATTCTTTGTAGTCGGAGATTGAGACAAATACCTGCAGTTGTGACCTTGACAGAGAAAAAAGGAGTAGAAATAATTCCCACCCAGGTTTTAGTATCAATATCACCTGACTAGATGGTGAAGCTGGGTAAGAGTGTCCAAGCGGTCACGAAATGGTCAGTGGTGATATCATTAACTGGTTGTTTACAGCTGGAACCAGGGAGTTAGGGCAAAGCTGAGTGTCACAAGCCACTTTCTTCTTCACCTCCTCCTTCAGCTGATCTGAGGATCATGGTATCAAGGAGGGATTAGTGGCGACTTGGGATTTGTGTGATTGGTTAATTTATTGCGGTGATGGCAGGTCTTTCATCTATGGCAGCATTTAATCAGCCCAACCACAGAGGCTATTACAGGTTAGCTCCTTTCTGGAGTCAGTCCGGCACTGCCATCAGCTCCATCACAATTCCCCTGAAATTTCCAAATTATCTGGAACAGGCTTTAGCTTCTCAGTAATAAAAATTAGAACAGATTCCTGATAGAGGCTTTCCCTCACACAGGGACAATTATAAATAGCTCGGGCTCTGCCTTTAGAAGGAAGGAGGAAAAATCCAACTCTGAGAGATGTGCAACGGAACTTATCGTTCAGCCACTGCTCTCTGATCCAAATCCGTGTGGCTGAAAATTTATATTTGATTTTATCACAGAGGCCTAAGTCGACAAAAATCAATGAAGGTTATCTTTTATGTTGCAGCAACTTGTGGAAATATTGATTTTCATTTTATAGCGAATTTGGAGCATCAGTTTGTAATCACTTCCTAGCTGACTACACTGTTTTGGTCGTTGTATCTTTTACACGTTGCTTGAATGGTAACAGAGCTTAGAGGAAAAACCTGGGTGGGTATTGAAAGCACTGGTGTGAGAGAGGGTGGATAGACTCCAACATAATGTATCACACCGTGGGGAGCCATGGGAGCTAGGTTTGAACCAGGGCTTACAACGATCCATAACATCACTCACGAATGGGATATATTTGGTCACATTCATATTCCTTGTCATTTACAATTTCTACTCGTTTTTAATGTTATAGAAGAAGAAAAACATTCCACTTTCGTTTGGACTCATTTTCACTAATTTGCTCATCACCTTGTTTCTCTTTTTTAATCTGATCAAATTAAGAAATTCAACTGTATGAGTAAAAGTAACTCCTCCTCCTTGTGACATCATTATGTGTTATACCCGTAAATATTACTCCTCCCCTTTGTGACATCATTGTGTGTTATACCAGTATATATGCTCCTCCCCTTGGTTACGGAATTTACTGCCTTTGTCGGGAAAACTTCAAAGCCAAAATGCAATCATTATTTTGGACTATTTTATGATAAAATGTATTATTATAAAAAATTTCAACAACAGGAGAAATAGATTATACATCGAATATAAATGGGTATATATGATACATTCACAATTTGTATAATTTTTTCACAATTATCATTAAAAAAAAAAGATTTCCAATCATACAGTTCGAATCGAATATGTATTTATAAAAAATATTTTGGTGTTTACAATTTTGAAAATTCTAGTTATGTGTTATTGATGGTCCCATCCTGGTGTACATTAAGAGGATGTGTAATATTGTGAATTCCCAGAAGAATTCCCAGAAGGCCTTGAGACTAGGTGGACAGGAAGAGAAGACATAGCCTCACACAGCTGAATAAGAGAGATGGCCCCCAGTCTAGAGATCTGACAAAGGGTTAATCAGATTCTCATTTTAGATAGTCGTCGTGGCAACAATCAGATCAGACCCGCCTCCGTTGCTCCTTTTGACAGGAGTGTAAGATTCACCGGCTAGCTGAAGATATAACACATTATTGTCCAGCTCATTTGAGACTTGAAATAGAGGACAATTTAAATCACGGAGGTCCTTCTCCGTTCATCTGCCACGGCAGGTTAAGATGCTGAAGACATCATGTACTGTTGACTAGCACAGCGTGACTGGCAAAAGTCCACTATTAAGAAGAGTTAGAAAAGACCTACAGTTGAGGTTTTTCTTGTAACTATATATGCATAGTTTTTCTCTCTGATGGACTGAACATACTCCGGTACTCTGGTAGCAAATTGTTCCTTCTAGAAGAAAACAAAGAGAAAGGTCCTTCTAACCCCCACTAAGACGCGTGTGGGCACACGTTTGGGTCCGTCTGAACACTCAGCTGAGCGCTCGATGAAATATCTTTTGTGTTCGTCTGTCCCAATCGAAACCTTTAACATGCGAAAGAGCCTTTTGCATTTATGCCTGAAGGATTGCTGCTGCCAACAGAAATATCTGAAACGCCGGGTGTGAAAACCACTACTGCTTCTCTGTTGCATCAGGCAGACGGATGGTGGTCTGGTGGCAGCCTGTTTCAAATGGAAAAATAAATGAAGTCTCGGAAGGAGATTGCACCCCAGACCATTCTCTTTTAGCTAAACTATTTCTGTAACACACTAATGAAGGAGGGCCGGGGGTTAAAAAGTAACGGCCTTGAAATACTGACATTTTGCCTGCGAGTAATAAGCGACAGTAATGGCTGTTCTAGAAGGCTGCTTCTACCCAACTGTCCTCTCCAAGAGCACTGAAGATGTACTCTTGGCTTTCATTACCCTTTGTGTAGAAAAAAAAACGCCATCTGAAAATAAAATAGAATAGAAAAGCATATGAAAATAAATAGAACAGCCTCCCAATCTGGCCGACCCCTCTTCATGTCTGCTTGTGAATACGTTCAGCCACTGTAACTATCTCCCTGTTTTCCTAGCATTGAAATAACTTAAAGCGCCAGCGCTTGACCCGGGGCCCAGAAGAAAAATGACGTTACACATTCGGAATAATTTGCAGTCATATTATAAAATGTAACCTCAATCGCCCTTTGAAATGGATACTGATTCTTTAAATTCCTCCCCGCCTGTTTCAGGAAATAGTGAGATCCCAGCGATATCTCGACACAATGTGCCCTAAGTTCCCTGCTGAACGTGTGCCTCGTCCACTCTCAAAGTCATCTGCATTATTTCTCTCTGACAGCCATGGTCTTCTTAATCTTGAAGATCTAATACTATATCACTTGGAGGAATCCTCAAGAATAATTCCTCTATTCAGAAAGAGGTCAGGCAGTATCCACAGATACTTTCGATTGCATATTATATCTCTAGCGTAAACTTGTGGTCACTTACAGATTCAGCTACGACCAGATAAATGTTTCAAACCAAATAGTATAGTGCAAACAGTCTGACTTTTCTAATGCACTGCCTCACGTTTCCATACAGGTAGCGTAGAGAAGGTATATAACACGTAAGAAACTAGCAGATTTGTGGCATCAAATGATTGCTGTTTTCCGTACGTTTACGGAGCTTTTTGCGTATCTCTGATTATCGCAGCTTTCTGTAACCATCAAAGACCAATGGCAATATTATTTGCAAAATATTTACAATAAATTAAAATACAGAATAGGAAAATGGCTATGCAGAATGGAATTTAATATTAAATACATGTAAAAATACAAGCTGTCACGTTACTATGAAGTTTTCAGCAGTAACTTTCCTTCATATAAACCATTTTTTTCAATTGACGTGCACAAGTTAATAAAAATGTAATGGCATTCATGCTTTTTTCATCAAAATAGCTTGGTTCTCTTTACAGTCTGCCCACTATAAAGATATAAAACAATTAGAATGTATGAATACATATAAAGAAACATATCAATGTAATAAGTCCCAAAGTTAACAAAGATAACCTGTTTCATTATAAAAAAATATTAATTAAATATGTGTGACTTTGGCATAGATCATGTGACATACAGCCCCAGTCCCCTAATGCCTTGGCTATCATGACCCCAGTGTTTTACATCCACATGTAGAATAATAGACGATAGCTTCTAAAATGACCGGCTCTATAGCTCTCCGAGACAAAGCGGGGCACGCGTTGGCGTATAGTAATGTTTCCTTAATCACGAAAGTAAGCAAATGATTAGTGTTTGTTATCTGTTCCCATCCAGAAGTCCAAGAGCAGCGTGCCCGTGGTGCTGTGTGCCGGACCCAGGTGGCTGCTGGATGTGACTTGGCAAGGAGCAGAAGACAATAAAAACAACTGTGTGGTGTACAGCAAAGGTAAGCTAAAGCTGCGGACGATATACAGGCCGTTATCTCTCTGCTGCACCGGAGCAGCCAAACACCCTGTCTGACAGAACGTCCTGACACTTACCTCCTGCTGCCTGACCGTCGATCTGTCTGTCCTTGTCTCTCTCACTATCAGTTCTTCACATCCCTTCGGATTCATTTAGTATTTTCATTCTATCATCTTGATTAGGAGAGGCAAAACAACATGACAAAACAAAGTCAATAGATGTCAGGCGGGGTAAATATTATCACTTGGTTTTTTCGACATTTCAGTTTTCCCAAACAGTTATACAGCATCATCATCTGCGTCTGTTATTGTGCGTCTCCAGTTTTATGTCATTGAGTTTTATTGGCTAAGACAAAGAGGCTGTTAGTCTCAAATCACACTGGATAAGACGTCCAAAGTCAGTGTTTCTCTCCTGTCTTATAGAGCTACCTTGGATTGCCCTTGTTTGTTAAGCTCAAAATCTACTGGATCATAATTGAGCTTAAGGCTACAGACGGAGGCTACAGATATGACACACTGACAGTTCAGTTCTCAGACTCGTGAACGTTTCTGATAGACTGCCGTCCGTAATTGGAACTTGACTGCGGTGACCGGAGACACACTGCCACATAAATAAGTAAATAACGATGTTTGGATTCAAACGAGATGCAAGAAACGCTTTCCATTCATCCAGTTTTCAAAAACGATTAACCCGTGACTAGACTCTGGGAGGAGCTCAATGCCGTTTCTTCCTCTCAAAGCCAATAAGAAACAGTAGTAGGATTTGGAGGGCTGGATTTTCTTTCTGTCTATTAATCACTAGACTGCACCGGGAGTTTATCCTCTCAACCAGCTACTTAACTTTGTGCTCTTTATCACCAAATCATTAAAGTTTATGATAAGCTGTTAAAGAAGATTAGGCACTTCTTTAAAAATCGGCAAATCTTTTTGCCAGGAGACCGACCGCATGTTCTGAATGAAACAAAAAGGAAGTAGTAACGGGATTTTGTCTATAATTTCCTGTCTCTTACTTCATTATATGAGATATCAGAGAGATTCAGCTAGTTGCACTACTTCTGTTATATCGTCTGTTTGTGTGTGTGTGTGTGTGTGTGTGTGTGTGTGTGTGTGTGTGTGTGTGTGTGTGTGTGTGTGTGTGTGTGTGTGTGTGTGTGTGTGCGTGTGCGTGTGCGTGTGCGTGTGAGATTAGAGATCTGGGATCATCTCCGTAGCAATAGTTTTCAAATTCTGGTGTTAACATGTATTTTGACCTTATTGAATTAGGACATTAAATCATATATATATAAATATTAATCGGATCACAAAAAGCAATTCCCCATTAATTGCACTTGGTGATGTATTTGTATAGGATTGCTCAAACCTACTCCACAATCACATGCCTACCAAGCATTAATAAGTGACGAAGAGTAAATGCATGAAAGGGAATTCAATCCCAATTTTATTTTATAATTGTATAACTCTTGTTACCTTAATGTGTGAATTCATAATTACCGTACATTATGGAGGCACCAAATAAAATGGAAAAATGTATGTTTTTTTATGGAGACCTCAAATAATGTAGAATGATAACAGGTCATTATAGGGACCCCAAATTAAATGGAAGAGTTAACAGGTTGTTATAGGGACCCCAAATTAAATGGAAGAGTTAACAGTTCATTATAGGGACCCCAAATTAAATGGAAGAGTTAACAGGTCGTTATAGGGACCCCAAATGAAATAGAAGAGTTAACAGTTCATTATAGAGACCCCAAATTAAATGGAAGAGTTAACAGTTCATTATAGGGACCCCAAATTAAATGGAAGAGTTAACAGTTCATTATAGGGACCCCAAATTAAATGGAAGAGTTAACATTTCATTATAGGGACCCCACATTAAATGGCCCTCAGTCCATAACACGGCACATACTACTGGTTCTCGCTGAACATGGCTTCTTGGCTCGTGTTCCATATTCCCCCCGTCCTCACACCAATGATCTCAGTAAATTCTGTGGTTAGTGTGCAGTTCAACCATTGACATCATGGGACAGAGAAATAAGTGGGGCAAAATTGGAAGAAAAAGAGAGAAGTGATTGACTGATGTGTGAGCTATAATTCGTAGTGGTTCACTGTGAAACAACGGTTGTGCAATTTTAATGGCATCCCTTCTGGGTTGCCCCGGGCGACTGGCAGAAAACACGGTATACCTCTCTTACCATATATCTAATATTGGACATAGAGTTTTTTATTCTCCTGGGTCCTTGGGCATTCTGGATGTCAGGGTTTTATGATGTGCCAGGTGCTGTCTCCTGTCTGCTGTGTACATGCTGTTCTGTAGGTATTGACAACCAGCAGCCTGTCTTCTGTCCTTGAGGACAGATTATAAATGAAGCTTAACTGACCGTTTTCTCACATTAACAATAGGATAGATATATTTTTATCATAAAAGAAACAAATTCATTATTTAATTAGTTATTATTTATCATTATTATTATGTGTTACAGTTTGCTAATACATCAACCCCCCCCCTAAGACCAGATGGAAAATAAGATCTGAAATGCTCTGTGAGTGACATGCAGAATCAGTCAGCATACAGCATTGTTTGTTATGCATTAGACCTCTACACAGGGGTCCGGGAGGGTATCCCAGAACCGGGCTCAGCACAGCAGCCAGCCATTACTAAAACTCAACTGCATCTCCAACTCATTATCAGGGAATCCACCTGGAACTACCACAAAGCTCCGCTACCAACCTCACACACACACACATGTTCTTATGGTCCAGTGCATTTGTTTGTAGAAACAGGCTGTGAATCCAGAAAAAGTCATTCCACATGACGGTAATGTGGGAGGGACTCAGGTAATGTGGGAGGGACTCAGGTAATGTGGGAGGGACTCTGGTAATGTGGGAGGGACTCAGGTAATGTGGGAGGGACTCTGGTAATGTGGGAGGGACTCAGGTAATGTGGGAGGGACTCTGGTAATGTGGGAGGGACTCAGGTAATGTGGGAGGGACTCAGGTAATGTGGGAGGGACTCAGGTAATTGTTCCCTTATATCACCCAGTCTCTGTCCCGATATTATGTCGAATTATTCAAAAGTCACCTACATTTCTCTAACGTAAGCCTCTTACGCGGACCACATCCAGATACAGCATGTCCAATATGTCTCGGGAGAAACTCAACCATTGTTGAGCTGGAAATTGACCAATGTAACTCGGGCGTTTTACATAAGCCCATACAGTGCAGAATTAGAATGTAACTCGCTGTGTCTTTGTACTAAATCATATTCACTAAGTCCTTGCCATCAGATGGGTTTTCTCCCACGGTCCTTTGTTCACGGCGCTCGAAGACCTTGGAGGTATGAGATGAACTTGCATGACCTGTCCAGATCTTGTCAGATTCATTTGAAGTGTTTAATCTGGAATTTAGGTGTTATACATCATTTCGGAGTACTTTTAAAGTTTTTAAATTGCATCCGGATTTTTTATACATTCTTTTTTGGAGGGTCAAACAACAGTGGTTTAGAAGAGACTATTTTAGTAGAAACTTTATGGGACATAGAGACATAGAGAGACAGAGAGAGAGAGAGACATAGAGACAGAACACTAACAGTTGAGGCTGTTCATTTCAACCACCCCCTATAAATGTGCTGTTGTTATCTGTTATCTGGGAACATTGTGAAATAGGGTGACTGAATAATAACTGAACAACTGACACAATGTCAAAATTCATTATCAGTGTATTAAAACAAAGTTGCCCTAAAGGAGAGTCCCCACCACAGCTCAGAGCAGCGGAGTAATTATGTTTAATTAAAACACAACAGAGATCAACAGAATCGTTTGCATTAGGAATTTATTAATGATTCCGCTGCAACAATAATTGATTGCACTGAGCCATGTGATAACTGCACGGCAAGGCTGTACTGTAGGAGTACTGTAGTATTAATGTAGTATTACTGTGGTATTACGGTAGGAGTACTGTAGCTTTAATGTTTTATAACTGTAGGAGTACTGTAGCTTTACTGTAGTATTACTGTGGTATTACTGGTGTATTACTGTAGGAGTACTGTAGCTTTAATGTTGTATAACTGTAGGAGTACTGTAGCTTTACTGTAGTATTACTTTGGTATTACTGGAGTATTACTGTAGGAGTACTGTAGCTTTACTGTAGCTTTACTGTAGGAGTACTGTAGCTTTACTGTAGTATTACTGTAGCTTTACTGTAGTATTACTGTAGGAGTATTGTAGCTTTAAAGCAGGAGTACTGTAGTAGTACTGTAGCTTTAATTTAGCATTACTGTAGTATTCCTGTAGGAGTACTGTAGCATTACTGTATCTTTACTGTATCTTTACTGTAGCATTACTGTATCTTTACTGTATCTTTACTGTAGCAGTACCGTCACTGTATTTTAGCTCTACTGTATCTTTCCTGTAGCAGTAGTGTCACTTTAGTGTATATGCTGAGTGACCCTGTGACAATATGGGTGTATGGTGTTATGGAGCACAGTGTTAAGGACAACAGAATGAATTATATACAAGGACAATGCCATGGCAACAGCACAGTCGTCAAGCGTCAGGTGTTGTCACCAACCATCAGCTAGTCAGATATGATGTGACAGCTGCCATACTCCTAGTTGAGTCTGGTCCACTGGCAGCATCCGGGCTTCAAGAGTCCTTCTGTCTGGTGAGTAGAAATACGTAGGAGAAAGGGATGATTTAGATGGGGTTACGTTGTAGCAGGTCGTCATAGTGACACAATGTGGACGACATGGCAACCAGGGCTTTACTGACACTACAAGTGTGTTCATTACTGTTGTGAATCATATGAACAGCTGTGGTGCAGCTCAAGTGATATATAGTCATATGTGTTGTGGATAAGCACAGAGACATGCATGTGTGCACTGACTGTTTCGCTCTCCTTACATACGCACACACACACACACACACACACACACATAAACATACACACACAAACATACATACACATACACCTACACGTACACATACACGCACATACACACACCCACATACACACACACACCCACACACACCCCCACATACACACACACACCCACATACACACACACACCCACACACCCACATACACACACACACCCACATACACACACACACACACACCCACATACACACACACACCCACATACACACACACACACACAGGCGGAATGGGACCGAAATGCATTCCTATTAAACATAATGTTCTCTGATCTAAACCTTAATCCTAATCCTAATCCTATCCCTACATTTAAACCTGAATCTCAATATAAACCTAACCTCAAACACAAGCCTAAAATATGTAGTTTAACAACAAGTGTTATTTACATTTTCTCACTTTCCCGGCTATGCCATTGGTTATAATACTTGTGAGGACTTCTAGCACACACACACACACACACACACACACTGACAAACACACACACAGACACACACACACACACTGACAGACACACACACACACACGCGCGCTACACTTTGTAGCACACTTGCTTTATCCAGCTGAGACAGTGAGAGACGTCAGCCCATACGCTCTTGCAGACTGTCTTTTATCTGCATTGTTCCTTAACTGTTGGTGCAGGCAGTCATTCAGACAGGCATTCAGGCAGGCATTCAGACAGGCATTCAGACAGGCATTCAGGCAGGCATTCAGACAGGCATTCAGGCAGGCATTCAGACAGGCATTCAGACAGGCATTCAGGCAGGCATTTAGACAGGCATTCAGGCAGGCATTTAGGCAGGCATTCAGACAGGGCAAGCAGTCCGCCTCCCAGCAAACAATAACACACACACACACATACTCTGTCTGTCATAGCCCCCCCAGCGCTCGTTCCCCACAAACACGGCAATATGCAGACATTACCCAAATTAGGATGTTGCCACAAACACTTGCCACAAGTGGAAGCCTAATTGTGACACGCGGGAAAAACGGGAACAACACACTGGGAAGACGGACGGCACCGGTGACAAACGGAACCGGGGATACGGGAGCGGTGGGGGAGAAGTGCGGAGCGCGTCTGTTTGATCCGTCACTCTCTCGGTGGAGGGGAGCGCAGACAGACGGCCGTGCTGGTATCGGTGCCCGGTGTCTAACTAATGAGAACGGTGCCTGGTTGGTTGTTCTGGTGCCTGGCGGGTTGTTCTGGTGCCTGGCGGGTTGTTCTGGTGCCTGGCGGGTTGTTCTGCCCCATACGGTAGCGGGAGGCTTTTGACTCACTCTGCCGTTCACTCTGCATATTTAAATGCCTTGTAAAGCTTAAGTAGACCCACTTTTCCATGTCAGGGCAACGTTCGATCCTGCTGTGTCCATTAATTATGATACCATTGTACTCCGGTGTGGCTAATAAGAGTGATCTATTGCACCCTGGTGGCGTTCTAATAATGTCTGGTGAATTACCCGGACTGGCCGGGCACTCGGCGTCACTTTAGAGCACTTGGGTAAAAACACAATGGCCCGTCCGGTCTCCTCTCGTGATGTTTGGCCCGGGTTAATGGGCTCGTTCTGGAGAGTGGGCTGTTGATTTAGCTTTAGCATAATTGTATAATCGATGATGAGAAATGCCCGTGTATCGATCTGCTGGAGTCAGATGGAGCTGTCTGTGAGTCCAGCTGGGCTTGTAAGGTTCCCCCCCCCCCCGGAGAGAGAACAATAGACATGTAGACACCCTGCTATCAAAACGCCCTAGAGACAGACAGGCAGACAGGAACACGGATTAGTAGTTTTTTTTGTAAAGTGAGTCACCAGACTTTTCATTATATTCTGTTTGTATTTCTAGTCCGTCCGTCTGAAAATACAAAGCGGGTTCCCTAACAGTGGGTTCCCTAACAGCGGGTTCCCTAACAGCCCGTCAAGGTTCTAATAACACGTCCATTAGGATTCTGACAAGTGAAAGAGTCCGTCGTGCGTCTCTTTAATAAACATCTCGGCCTGTTTTCATAAGTGCCCAGATTCATTGGCCTCTCCGCCCGGCGTTTATGGCACGGCGGCTGTAAGGCGCTGTGGACAGCATTGTCAATGTGCGTTAGGATAAAGCTCTGTGGAACCGTGCCATTGGTCACGTTAAACCCCGCCCACCATCAGATGCGGAACAGAGGGGGTCGAGGACATCCAGGCAGACACACAGAGAGGGGGAGGCAGCTTTTATAGAGGGGTGCTTTTTGTCTGTGAGAAAATGGTCAGAGAGGAAGACCTGGAGATCTGGAGGTGTGGGGGGTTGATGTGGGGGGTGTTTACACACAGTTACAGGGAGGAGGCATAGTGACCTACAGGGACATGCTAGAGGATTGGAAGAGAAACGTTGATGGCACCAGAAGCCAGAGAAACTATATCAGCTATCATTCTGTGATATGCTCACAATAGAGTCTAACTGTTCTGAAACTCTATCATTCTGTTATATGTTCACAATAGAGTCACAACTTTTCTGAAACTCTATCATTCTGTTATATGTTCACAATAGAGTCACAACTGTTCTGAAACTCTATCATTCTGTTATATGTTCACAATAGAGTCTAACTGTTCTGAAACTCTATCATTCTGTTATATGTTCACAATAGAGTCTAACTGTTCTGAAACTCTATCATTCTGTTATATGTTCACAATTGAGTCACAACTGTTCTGAAACTCTATCATTCTGTTATATGCTCACAATAGAGTCTAATTGTTCTGAAACTCTATCATTCTGTTATATGCTCACAATAGAGTCACAACTGTTCCATTGCACGGTTTTCGTTTTTTTCTCCTTCCACAATTAAAACGTGTTATAAACCAATTTTAGAAGAAATTAGATTTTTCTCTGTAGAAATAAGCGGACAAATTACAACATAGTTTTGTGAGGTCGCATGTGTATTTAAGGAGACAAACCTTCTGATAACCTTTATACATACCTTTTGTAGCTAATCCATTTTATTGATTGCACATCTGCCTGTGGGAAATATCCCGGCCCTGTAGTCTTTAGAAGGTATCACTGTGGTATCACTTTTTCGTTGGTGGCTTATCGATGGGGTTTATGAAGCTATCGTCTCACGGGATCTGGGCCATTATGCCCCAGAACCATGGTCCAGAAATATGTGCCAACAGGGAGGAGACTGATGTGTGTGGTACAGGTACAGTACACCCCCCTCTGCAGCCCCTCCCCTCCTCCTTCTCATCCACCCTCTCCTCCCTCCTCACCTCCCCCCTCTCCACCCCCCCTCTCCTCCCACTCTCCACCCCCCTCTCCACCCCCCCACTCCTCCCCTTCTCCTCCCCCTCTCCACCCCCCTCTCCCTCCCCCTCTCCACCCCCTCTCCTCCCCTTCTCCTCCTCCCCCTCTCCACCCCCTCTCCTCCACCTCTCCACCCCCTCCTCCTCCCCTTAACATCTCCCTATGCAGCGGGGTGTCAGAGCGAAGATGACCTCCGTCTGCTTAAAGGGAGGTCGCAGTGGTCAGTACCGCTCTGTAGCACTGTGTGACAGAGATGGCTCCCCTGTGTGTGTGTGTGTGTGTGTGTGTGTGTGTGTGTGTGTGTGTGTGTGTGTGTGTGTGTGTGTGTGTGTGTGTGTGTGTGTGTAGCAAAGGAGCAGACAGGCGTGCTGGAGGTACAGTAGAGCTGTGGAGGAGACGTATGTGTCGCCAGGGTCAGACAGGGCTATCCATTCTCTCAGCCCCTGGGAGAGAGAGACGAGAGAGAGGGAGGGAGAGGGTGGGGGGTAGGGGAGAGAGGGGGAGGGTGAGAGTGAGGGAGGAAGAGGAGGAGAGGGGTCGTTGATACGCTGCTTCTCCTACTCTATCAAAGACAGTCCATTGCGTTTCTGTGTGCCGTCTGGTCAGTGGGAACACATTTGTCATCTGCTCAACAGCCCCTTCAGAACCGGGCGGTTCAACCCACAGACACACACTCTAATCCAATGGGAGGCCGGGATGTTGTCACTGTCTTTAATCTTCTCATGGGACTTTACACGGAGGTTGTGAACCCGTGTGATATTTCCCTGTTAGAGCAATGCTTGATGGTTCCGCCGTGTCTCTAAAATAGGAACCGTGTGCTACATCCAGACAACCTGTAAGCCATGAGGAGAACAGGTGCTGACCAGAATGCATTGCTTTAGGAGGGGCAACAACAGAGGGTTTCCTACAACACGACCACAGCTGCTCCTCTCACTCTTGTCAACGCGGAGGTCTAAACCCCCAGATCCCCCTGTTGGTCACGGGCAGTTCCCTGGCCTTCCTCCCAAGCTCCTCCGTGGATATTATTCCTGAATAGTGGGCCGGTAATGCTGTGTTCCAATGCCATTTGGAGTCACTGTGTCCCTTTCCCTCAGATTCGGGGAATGTCCATCCTCACGGTCTCCCTGTAATCTCCCAGACTTCCCTCTGTTGTCCGGGTGTGATGCCCGCTGTTCCCTGTTCCATCCCACGCACCCCATCCAGTCCCCTCCCCCCCTCACGCTCACCTCCACCTCACCTCCACCTCCACCGTTCTAATCCCATTGACCCAAGCTCTGAGTGTTTCCTTGCATCAACAGCTCCTGGAGATTACGTCCTGCCTCCCGTTTTACAGTAGCCACCAGCCTAGCATTACAATGTCTCCTCCAGCTCACACATAGCAGGTAGTTCCTGGAACAGGTAAACTCTCAGATAAAACCAGTGCTACAAGATTCGTTGGCATATCCTTTCACAGGTAGATCCCGTTCTTTTTTAGATTATGATAGACTTTTAGAATTGATGGTGACTTGTGGAGTGTTAATGTAAGATGCACTCTGGGAAACCCTGGGTCCAGGAATTCATGTGGGCCTCGATTTGACACCTGTCACTTACTTAAACATTGTTACTAGGTTATGGCGATGGTATTCCCTCTTTATGGCAATGGTATTCCCTCTTTATGGCAATGGTATTCCCTCTTTATGGCAATGGTATTCCCTCTTTATGGCAATGGTATTCCCTCTTTATGGCAATGGTATTCCCTCTTTATGGCAATGGTATTCCCTTTTTATGGCAATGGTATTCCCTCTTTATGGCAATGGTATTCCCTCTTTATGGCAATGGTATTCCCTCTTTATGGCAATGGTATTTCCTGATGGCAGTGGCCTCTTTCAGCAGTTTCACAGCCACACTGCACACATTGTTCAGATATGGCTTGAGGACACACGCTGCTGTGAGGGAGGGAGAGAGAAGGAGAGAGGAGGGAGAGTGAGGGGGAGAGAGAGGGAGGGAGAGGGAGAGAGCAGCCCCACCTCTTTCTTGTATCGTTTCTGGTAATGGGTTTGGGCCTTATTGATGTGAACTTATGTGATCATTCCAAAAAGAACAACCGTTTCTCTTTCGGCTCGTTCATTTTCCTACGGGCCACATTAAATGAAGCCTCCATCGTACTACACTCTAGTCAAATGAGTCATTATCAGTACGCTGCCCTCTCATATCTGAGAACAGCGCTTTATTGAACCAGGGGCCTGTAAATGGTGATTAGTGACTGGTTTGATTCAATTCCATCCTGTGTGTTTGATTCTCTGGTGGGGGCTGGTCACAGTATGTAAAACACACTCTTTGTATCTATCTCTTCCTCTCTCACACACACACACACACACACACACACACACACACACACACACACACACACTGCCTGGGCCCCTCTCCTCTGGCACTGAGTGTCTGCCTGCTTGATTTAAGGGCCCCTTACAAAAAGGTGCCGCTATAAGTGAAGACAAAAACAGGAGACAAATTACTGAGTGGCCTCCCTCACGTGGTTTCAGTCGAAACCTATTCAACTGGAGGGATGCGGGAGAACAGTGAGAGAGAAAAAAATATATATATACACTCTATCCTGTCAAAAGGCTTTTGGCTTATCTTGAGCTACTGTCAAGGCTGGGAATATCACGGAATGGACAGAAATATATAAAATTAATAAGCTGCTGGGTGTCTGGAGTTATGATGCTTCATAAATCCTGGTTTGATCATAGCGGACAAGCCTTAAATCCCCAACCGCCTAATGTGCACAGCAGTGTTTTGGACCAGATTTTATTCCGTTAGGAGTGATAGAAGCCTCTTGCAAAATAAGATTTATAGTCTCTCAGTTTTCTTTCATGAGTGACAAAAATACATACATACATACATACATACATACATACATACATACATACATACATACATACATACATACATACACAGCAGCATACGCACACACTTATCCTGAGGGAATGAAGTTGGCGGCTATTACTATCTTTAATAGAAGGGCACAGGCGTAGCAAGGTGAAACCTGGGCCAAAGAGAGAAAAATGCTTTAGGGAAAAGAAAGACAGAGCAAGAAGAAGAAATTGGTAGTGACTTATCAGTTGTACTTCCTGTGTCAGGTTAAAGGTCACCGAGGTTTTGTTTGTTTGTTTGTTTGGTTGGTTGGTAAACTGAGAGGATGGATGCAATCTCAGCCACCATCCCAAGCGCTCTGCTCTCTGGAATGGCTTAGGTAATAATTCATGTCAGGAATTAGCCAAGCCTAGCCCGTTCTTTTCTCCACTCAGAGACGTAGCATCTCATCGATCATCTCCTTCAAGGTGTTACAGTTATGCGGCCATAAGAAAGGGCTACCTCTGTAAAACCAAATAAAATATTACATGGCTGCGTGTTCATACTGTGCACGTCTCAATATAGCTATATAACACCACAAATCACACGTACTGTAGGTTTTGCATACTTTCTTTTTAAAGGGATTTGGGATGTGGTTTGTGACTGCACAAGACAGCACGAGTCAATAATTAAAATATACGTCTGATCTCGAGGGCTTTTCCCTGTCAATAAACACCCTATTATTAGAAATGAAGGGTCTTTAAGAAGAGTGACACTTTGAAATGCAAAATGCATGTCACAGTTGCAGAGTCAATAATTTGCCCGTTCTTCTGCCAAATGAGACAAGTTGTCAGCTCTACAGTGTGATGACAACAACATGTGAGCTCGACCAAATCAGTATAATGTGATTCCAATTGGAGATATGTTGTTATGCTCTGGACGACGCCGTGCAAGTAGGAGTCTCAGTAAGCAAATATATTTCTATGGGCATTTCAGCAGTTGCTACGTACAGTTTTGGACATATAAATGAATTAGTGTGATTAATGAATTGAGTCATTAAGATAATAACTTAAGATTAGTGTAACTGGTGTACCAAATCAACCCCGGAAGAAAGGCGTAATCCACTTTAGTATTTGTAAATGTCAACCAACAATCTAAAACCTTAAAACGTGTTGATAGTTGATATCATAAGTCAGTTCTATATCCATGTCTCTGTTTGTGAATGTCAGCCTGGTTCTGTCTCGCCAGACACATCCCTTAGTTTCACGCGGCCATTCGTTCGGCTCACATACAGCAGAGAAGTGGAGGGAATCAAGTGTTCAACAGTAAAGACATTTTCTGCGTCCCGTTGGAATGTAGGATCATTACAAGGCCTCTGTCTGAGTTTAATCGAGCCCCGGAAACAGCTCGTCTGTCTGTTATCACTTGACTGCTTTACCCAATGGAGATGAAGGGTGCAGGAATTCATTTTGTGGGACGTGAAGTGTTTTTTTGTACCTCCTTCTATGTGATGTCGTATTTTACCTGATGCGTGTATTTGTCACAGCAGGATATATCGGCTGTAACTATTGTAGACATATTAGGAAGAGATTGCAGGAAATACGGTTGTGGCAAAATACATTGATACGCTCGCAATTTTGGAAAGTAATTTGTATTTCTTCTGAAGACGGTAAACGTTTTCAACCTTCTGGGTTCTCCTCATCTTGTTTTCTCGACTTTAAACATTATAGAGGCTTTAAAACGTGATTTCAAATTAACTCATAATTGGATTTATTAACTGACTGAGAAATGGTTGGCCGTATAATTATGGACGAAACGTAATGGTTTCCAATTTCCAATACAAGAGATTGTCTTCCATTTTGACTGTTTGTGTGACTCCACCTTCAGATCTAGTTACAGACTATTGGACAGTAGATAGCTGTTCTCTGTATCAGATAACAGCACTTTGTTCTGGTTTTTCTTGGCTTTTGCCCGATCATGGAATGTGCTCACTGGTTATTGTACTGTATCAAATGAAAAATCCCAAAAAATATGTCATTGTTACTAGATAATTTTAGTGGCCATGTTGAGTTACACCTAATGAGACGCAACGTAAATAATGTTAGGCAGTAAATAAGAACGTGAATTCACTTAGATTGTTTTAAAAGCACAAAAGTGTCAAGGTCTATCCCACGGTTTTTCCACAGGCTTTATCCTGACCTTCAACTCTGTACTATCTCCCAATGTAGATCTATGAGTCAGTGTGTGTGTGTGTGTGTGTGTGTGTGTGTGTGTGTGTGTGTGTGTGTGTGTGTGTGTGTGCAGAATAGGAATCAGAGGAGATGAGAGAGAGGGAGGGGTTTTGGTCTTCCGCCCAGTCCCAGCCCTGAGTTCTGACTGTGTCAATGGATTGGCACGTTAAGGCAAAAACAAAGGCCACACCCCCTCCTCTAATAACACCACCACAACATTGGCCACACCCCCTTCATAAAGAGGAGGAGCAGTTGAGCACTACATTATAATGTCTCACACACAAACTGAATACCTTAACGTCTTCTAAAACCCTCTGTACTGTTTGTTGTTCTCTATGATGGGGTCCAGGGCACATTGTCACATATATAGAAACATCTCATCTTCCCAGAATGCAGTGTTTTTCCACCGTATACTAACATGATGCTTGGCTGAGCAGCCTGTTCAAGTCAACCAGGTGGAATTTAAGCACTGGTTGGATTTATTATTGAGTGACTGTGAAGCTCTGAAATCGGAGGAAAATATTACAAGATCAACATCTTCTTATTACATTGACTGGAGAAGGAGAAAGGTTGAAATCAAACGTATGAATAAATGTTCCAATGGGACTCTTTATTACTGTCAATGGGACTCTTTATTACTGTCAATGGGACTCTATTACTGTCAATGGGACTCTTTATTACTGTCAATGGGACTCTATTACTGTCAATGGGACTCTTTATTACTGTCAATGGGACTCTATTACTGTCAATGGGACTCTATTACTGCCAATGGGACTCTTTATTACTGTCAATGGGACTCTTTATTACTGTCAATGGGACTCTTTATTACTGTCAATGGGACTCTATTACTGTCAATGGGACTCTATTACTGTCAATGGGACTCTTTACTACTGTCAATGGGACTCTTTATTACTGTCAATGGGACTCTTTATTACTGTCAATGGGACTCTTTATTACTGTCAATGGGACTCTTTATTACTGTCAATGGGACTCTTTATTACTGTCAATGGGACTCTTTATTACTGTCAATGGGACTCTTTATTACTGTCAATGGGACTCTTTATTACTGTCAATGGGATTCTTTATTACTGTCAATGGGACTCTTTATTACTGTCAATGGGACTCTTTATTACTGTCAATGGGACTCTATTACTGCCAATGGGACTCTTTATTACTGTCAATGGGACTCTATTACTGCCAATGGGACTCTATTACTGCCAATGGGACTCTATTACTGTCAATGGGACTCTTTATTACTGTCAATGGGACTCTATTACTGTCAATGGGACTCTTTATTACTGCCAATGGGACTCTTTATTACTGTCAATGGGACTCTATTACTGTCAATGGGACTCTTTATTACTGTCAATGGGACTCTTTATTACTGTCAATGGGACTCTATTACTGTCAATGGGACTCTTTATTACTGTCAATGGGACTCTTTATTAAAGAGTACCACCTCTTTTTTGTCTTTTACATCAACAAGAGGCCAAAACCCTAAAGAATTAAGACATTTTGGAAATCTCTTACATGGCGTCTCTGAAGTTAAGGTTTCAGCTCTGTCATCACGCTTGAAGAAATTCCTTTTAATGCACTGTAATGTGAAATTCAGTGGGGACCTGTTTAATTGAGTTTTACCCAGACCAGTTGGGAGTAGCGCTGGGAGCTAGGTGATGCTGAGGTTTACAATCTCCCGCTCCGGAGAGGCTTGTTGACGAACTGGTTCTTTCTCTTTGTGGGGAGAAAAAGAGGAAGCCTAAGAAACGATACATGCAAGGATAAAAGCAATTGGCAACCCTCAAAGGAACACGGGGTGATAAGGCAAATCCAGCACTTGTAGTGAAATAAAAGAATCTAACTGTTCATTAAAAGGAGAAACAAAACGGCAGATTGAGGAGGCAGGGAGGCATCAGTTTGCTCTGTGTGTGTGGAGGAGAGAGGGAACAGGAAACAAACAGAGCCAGCCAGTCAGCCAGCCAGTCAGCCAGCCAGTCAGTCAGTCAGTCAGCCAGCCAGTGCTGCTATCACAGGAAAGGATTGGAAAATAATCAAGGATTTGTGAGTAGAATTAATAAGGAGATAGGGACAAATAAGCGTTTTTCTTCTGTCTGTATTATTAGGAGGGTTGGGCGGCAATTATCTAACAGGAAGGATATATGGCAACAGCTCCACAGACACCTAATTATAAAATATAACCCAGATAATATTGGCTCTCTGCTTCCCTTTTATGTTATACAATTCCACTATAGGTCATAATGTCCTACTTCACACATTAGCCATTTACATTGATTTATAAAATACAACATGAACGTGTGATTCGTTCAGAATGAATGCCTACCTTTATATCTGAACGTTGTAGGAAAAAATTCATTTCATTAATAATTTAATACTATGTTTGATTTCTATTTCAAATGTGCCACTTCTACTGTACAGTCAGCATCTCGTCATCAAGGGAAATATAGTTTTGTAACAGAGATATCGATCTAAGCATTATACTTACAGCATTACACTTACAGGAACATGGGTTGTCTGTAAAATCCTCAGCATCGTCTTCCCAGAGTTAACTTCAGGAGTGTCCAACTTTTACATGAATTACATCTGATTTTTAAGAAATTAAACATATTCAAACTACTCTGTCAAATGCTGCATTTAGAAAGGAAGGATATATATGTGTGTGTGTGTGTAGAACATTGGGAAGAATCTGTCTCTATATCCACTCCCATGTGTATGGATGGAGGTCTGGATGGAGGTCTGGGTGGAGGTCTGGGTGGAGGTCTGGATGGAGGTCTGGATGGAGGTCTGGGTGGAGGTCTGGGTGGAGGTCTGGGTGGAGGTCTGGATGGAGGTCTGGATGGAGGTCTGGATGGAGGTCTGGGTGGAGGTCTGGATGGAGGTCTGGATGGAGGTCTGGATGGAGGTCTGGATGGAGGTCTGGGTGGAGGTCTGGATGGAGGTCTGGGTGGAGGTCTGGGTGGAGGTATGGGTGGAGGTCTGGATGGAGGTCTGGGTGGAGGTCTGGATGGAGGTCTGGGTGGAGGTCTGGATGGAGGTCTGGATGGAGGTCTGGGTGGAGGTCTGGATGGAGGTCTGGGTGGAGGTCTGGATGGAGGTCTGGGTGGAGGTCTGGATGGAGGTCTGGGTGGAGGACAGAACCAAGGAGAGTGTGATAATCAGGCCAACTCTGATCAGGGGCACTGAGACGTTCCTCTGGGGTTTCATATGAATGGGACTCATCCATCAACATATCAATAAAAATATGGAGCAGATTATTATTGTGTTTGCTTAGCAAGAGCCCTGCTCATAAATAATGGGAACCTCTGCTTCAGCCCCCGCTCGAGCTGCTAGTATTAATTATTATGTTGATAATGCCCATGCTTCTTTTATTACGGGAGCTGAATCAATTTTACAGTCGTATTCAGCCACGCAAGGTCATGCAAAGTTAGTAGAGGTCTAGACGGGGGGACGGCTTGTTGTAAAACGCTCCATCCTGCCATCGCGTCCGTACAACGTGACTGGGCCTGCCGGATTCGGAGGGAAATCCGTTGTCAGCCGCGGTGAACTTCCTCTTATTCCGATGTCATCGTGTCACGATACGCAGGCGGGCTGAGCGAGAACGTGACCACGGGATGGTCTGGGAGGATCGAGCGGGGAAAAATTCTCCGTCGCTCAGTTCAGTTTCACAGTTGAAAAAGCCATCGTTAAATTCACAAACTGGACCTGCTGAACACAGAGTTTGCCGCTTGTTCAGACGGTTAGAGTCACGTTCTGTTGGACCCAGGACAGTTTCGCTCGCGTTAGTTGACAGTTTATAGAGTCCAGAGGCTTTGTGTTTTGGCCCCATGTTGGATCTGAACTCAGTCTAAATTCATAAGGCACCATAGTGTTTGTTCTCTCTGTTTTTCCTCTGCTCCCCAGTAAAACTGTCAGATGTCACCGCCACAATAGTGACTATCAGGCGGCCATATCCTTACAGCTGTCGGAGATACTTTAAAGGGTGGATTTAGCATGGCTTCGGCTTACACTTCTTTCTCTCCCGTTCGTTCAATCAATATTTTCCCAAGCATAACGTTTAAAAAGGAGAAAACGGCGATTTGTGTTAAATGTGTTTTCTTAGTTGCTCTAACATGTTTGAACGAATAAGCCCATAAGCTTTACAGTAAACATAATGCTCATAATTAATATTGTCCAAACAAAGCAGTTTCTTCAAATTACATGAACAATGTTGTCTATATGTTCATATCAGTTTAAATAATACTGTCCACTGTGGCAGTCTATAGTTTATATAGTCTATAGTTTATATAGTCTATAATCTATATAGTCTATAATCTATTGTTGGACATAATATGTAGATCTGTATTTGCATAATACAATCCCATCAACATATACCCACCTATTCGGTCAGCTGCTGTGGCTGCATATTTTCTCAATAATTATCGGGTTTGCATTTCCTTTTTACAATAAATTGTTTCGTTGTTTGATGGTGAATGTTAAATTGACCCTGTGTTTCCTGTGAATGCGTGCATCTGTCAGGAAATTACCGGCTCTCTCTCTCTCTCTCGTTATTGAACCGGGCATCGACTCTGGCAGGGAATCTAGATTTCTGTGATATTGTAAATGACTTGAGATTCCTCAGAATGTTCCGGATTAATCGGCCTGGTGCAGACGCGGGTTCCTTTGGTACGCCACCATCTTCAACTTATTTGCATATTCCCTCGCCACTCTGCATGCAAAGCAGATTTACAGATAGGTAACCCATGTAAGGTTTTATTAAAGGCAAGTTATTAGAGGATTGAGGTCTCCGCTAGAAATTATGTAAATGTTTTAACTTTGTGTTTTTTTAGAGGACAATTGCTAGGCTGCATCTCAGGGAAGGAAGTAGCAGTGACCTTACCCTGTCTCTTAACAACACACACACACACACACACACACACACACACACACGTACACACACATACACACACCCCACCCACACTACACCCAAACCACTGCCACACAGATACTTTGAAGTGCCTCAAGCAAAAAGCTCGTCACTCTCCCCTGACTTGCCTCGCTCATTCAACCTCCCAGATTATTCCGGAATTCCATAGATTGTAATTACCCAGCATCCTCCCCCCACCTCCCCCCCACCCCTCTGTGGCCAATTCCGCGGCACCTGTCAGAAGCACCCTACCTTTAAGTGGCCAGTTATTTTCCGTCGGTTTTATATGTCTTTCATATCATGGCTCATTAAAGCGCAGCGCGGTAGGCGTCATATTTACATAGGCTACTGGACGGGTTTTAATTTGCCTAGGTACAGAGCATGACCGGAACTGAGGAGCGCCGCAGACAAAATCACTTTCTCCCAGGCCACCCCCGTTGCCCTCTCCCCGTCAGAACACACGGAGCCGGGCGTAATTGCCTGAACGGGGTACAGAGATGGAGACGGAGCCTTCCACCGAGGGACCGGGTTCCCCCTGGCTGAAGAACGTGAGGACGGCTGTGTGTAGTTCAGCGCATAACTCTAGTTTAAAAAGAGTTCACTCGAAAATGAAGTCCAACTGCTGCGTTCTCTACCGGCATATCTCTCTTCAGGCATATCTCGGAAGACATGCAGCGATAGAAAGACACAATTCTCCCAGACGAGATCGCTGACGCAGATCTTTTAGTGCGGCTCTTTGTCCCTGACACGGCAGTGTTGTCTCGTATCAGACACCAGTTTAAGATGATTTTAAAGATGATTTATTGTCATAAACTGCTGTGTGTCATGTGTTGTCATAGAGCTCTCTGTTTTAGCCCCAGTAACATCCCTAAACCTAGCCCCTATCCTAGCCCCAGTCATATCCCCAGTTCTATCCCCAGTCCTAACCCCAGTCTTAGCCCCAGTCCTAACCCCAATCTTAGCCCCAGTCTTAGCCCCAGTCCTAACCCCAATCTTAGCCCCAGTCCTAACCCCAGTCTTAGCCCCAGTCCTAACCCCAATCTTAGCCCCAGTCCTAACCCCAATCTTAGCCCCAGTCCTAACCCCAGTCTTAGCCCCAGCCCCTCACCAACCATCTCTCCCCAGAAGTCACCTTAAATACCCAGCATTGACGCAACAAGAGCAGACAGACCACCGTGTGATTTCAGTGTAATTTTGGAAGCATATTGTCTAATTTTGCCATCTGTCCTAGTGGGATAGATGGCAGCCATCTTGGAGGTCATTTGCCGTCTGCTTGCTTCACCGCGGCTATACAGAACAAGTTTCTGGACCAGGAGAGTCCTGGCCGGGGTGTGTGGTGTTCTGCTGAGCCCACTGGAGCTGAGCGGCACATCATGTCATTTACACTAAAGGTCTGTGATGATGCAAAGTCCAAATATGACATATTAACTGACCTGTAACTAACTATTTATCTAAACTTTGGAGCTGAAAGGAAAAAAACATAATTCCACCTCCATGGAGCACTCCATCCATTCTTCTGGTCTGGTCACTTTGTTCATGGTGCTTTTTGTGACCGGGTGTGTGTGTGTGTGTGTGTGTGTGTGTGTGTGTGTGTGTGTGTGTGTGTGGTTGTAGCTTGCAAACTCACACACAAACGCACATGCGTCCCACACTTGGGATCACGTCTGGTTCAGCTGCTTCTTGGCTCAGACATGAAAACAGAGCAGATTGGTGGAGATCTACAGCTCTGCTTGTTTGATCTTTCCTCCTCGTGCCACATTTCCTGGCACGTGCCCTTTGCCACACCGCGTGGTGCCGGCAGCGCTGGCACGACCTCAACGGACCTGCCAGTTTTGGTCCCTCCCTCTCTCCATTTCAGTCCCACTCACTCTCTCCATTTCAGTCCCACTCACTCTCTCCATTTCAGTCCCACTCTCCTCTCCATTTCAGTCCCACTCACCTCTCCATTTCAGTCCCACTCCCTCTCTCCATTTCAGTCCCACTCTCCTCTCCATTTCAGTCCCACTCTCCTCTCCATTTCAGTCCCACTCTCCTCTCCATTTCAGTCCCACTCTCCTCTCCATTTCAGTCCCACTCTCCTCTCCATTTCAGTCCCACCACTCTCTCCATTTCAGTCCCTCCCTCTCTCCATTTCAGTCCCACTCTCCTCTCCATTTCAGTCCCACTCTCCTCTCCATTTCAGTCCCACTCTCCTCTCCATTTCAGTCCCACTCCTCTCCATTTCAGTCCCACTCTCCTCTCCATTTCAGTCCCACTCTCCTCTCCATTTCAGTCCCACTCACTCTCTCCATTTCAGTCCCACTCTC
>CM055763.1:9366627-9399127 GCA_029465975.1 Dallia pectoralis | reverse complement strand
TAGTCATGTCATCACAGGCCGAGGCCCGGATTCTTCGCCGTAGTTACGGGAACGAGTCGTCTCATTAAGAGAAGAGAGATGGAGAGAACGGAGGAGGTGCGGACCGGGAGAGTCAACTGGATTTAAATGGAGAGGGTTCTGGTGGTTTTGGGTTGGTTCACACAGTATGTTATTGGGGCCTTGGAACAAACGACTTTAGAGTCTCACTGGCACTGGCAACGACTGATGTAATTCTGGGGCTGGCTAATACGAGGGGGGAGGCGAATACGAGGGGGGAGGCTAATACGAGGGGGAGGGGGTTATACGAGGGGGGAGGCGAATACGAGGGGGAGTCTGTGAGCGGATAGCCGACTAAGCCATCGGTGCACTGGAAGTCCCTGGCCCAAGCTTGACATTTAGAACGATTTGCAGCAGATTAAGGCTGTATTAGTGCTGTAGTCTGTATGTGCTTCTGTAATGAGGTGCGAGTGTGCTACAACAGAGGAAGGAAGTTCAGCTGACGCAGTGTGTAGGCTGATGGGAGGACTACCACACCGCTGGACGGACAGGGCCTGCCGGGGCAGCTGGGATGTCGGGCGTGTGGGCTCAACCTAAAGTGGACGTCTGTTTTTGGTTGTGTTGCCTGGGTCAGGTCAGAGACACTTTGAGTCTGCTAAGGGGAAAGCACCAGTGGAGAGGCCCTGTCAGGAGCAGCCATGGTTAGACACTGTCAGTCTAAAGCAGCTTAGTTCAGCCAGCCAGTAAAGTGTCACAGAGTGACAGGCTAGTCAGAGCCCATTTTGTTTCTCGGACCAGTAACTGCCGGAATATTGTATATTCAAATGCAAAATTAGAAAAAGAAGGTGTCATTTCACGTACGGGATGTGGCTTCTACTCGAAGAACTAAAAAATGCTCAAGACTTATATTATACTGTATTAGCCAGTATTACAGTTCTGTCAATTGAGAAAATATAAAAATATAGGGCGAACATATCTTCTTTAGAATACAATAACACAATTCATAGGAAAGACAGACAATTCTGGATCCCTAAAGTCTTACGGCACAAATCCATTTAAATTCTAAGAAGCCTAAAAGAAAAATGCACACATTATTATCCGGTGAAAGAAAACAAAAAGCGACAGTGTTTTTTTGTTTTAGCGTGTGCAAATGAAGGGTGCAGGTGTCCACCTGCGTATCGGCGCCTCTTTATGATGTTAATGAGTTGTTCGCGTAATTTCCAGACTCCGCCATCAGCCATGAGAAGTTCACAGACCTGCTGTTAAATGGAAGTCAATGGCAGGCAGTGGTTTCAAGAGCTCCCAAACAGGACGTGCACGGGCGATAACGAACAGGTGATGTGGCCTGACGATGCCTGCCCGTGGCCACAGATGGACGGGAATTATCACAAAGGCAATTGAATGTGTGAGAGGATGACGAATGAATCCTCCGGACGTTATTTATTCACGCAGCCGCAATTAACCGGGTCACTCAAAAGATAACGACTGGAGAGGCGCGGGTGTCGTATATATTGTCCTGTTTATTCCCGGTGAGGGTTTATTATCTGAGGCGCACCATCGTAGCTTCCATATATGCTGGAGTCTCTTGGTATTTTTTGTTTGTTGCCTAAATGTCTTAATGTGTTTGTTTCTAGCATGAGGACGGATCTGCTCGGTTTTCCCATTGTTTGCTACGGCCGAACATTCCAATATTCCCCTTTTCCCCCGTGAATAAAAAGCCATTCCAACAGAGGTTTCATCTCCGTACGACAGCTAATCTTTACCCACCGCAATAACATTTCCACTCGGCTTCCTCCGACTCCAGACATATTTGCTCTCCCTTGCTGGCCGTGTCCCCGTTAAGATTTAAACAGCAAACATAAAATGCAGAAGATAACCTGCGCCGGCTTTGGAGAGACTTGACTCCCAACATTATTTTAAAGACCAGATCTGAGAGCTCCACCGCGGCAGTCGGGTGCGATTATCTGCTGTGATCCCCCCTCTCCGACGCAACCAAAGTCATTCATCTGCCGATCCCTCCCCCCTTCTCACCCCCATCCCTCCCCCCCCTCTACCTCCCCCAGTCAAAGGCAGACCCCTAATCATGTCTCAGTTGTGTCAGTGCTGTGGATCTGTGAATGAGCGAGGCCTAGAGACGGGAACAGCTCTGTAAACACGGCCAGGCAACAGGGAACTGCTGTCTCCTCTACTATGTTCTGAATAAGCAAACAGGGAAAGATTTAGGGATTTTGTCGCGCCCAACTTTCTAGTATTTGGGCTCAGGGTTATTTTATCCCAGCGGTTTCAGGCAGTGCTGCCGTCTGCCTGTAAGATATTGTTCTTAGTTTATGAAGTACTACGCCTGTTATAAGCTGTGGGCTTCTGTCAATCGTACGACAATACGGAGCTTCTGAATTCATCGATTTTTACACTTAGATTTAAAATAAATGATGAATGCCTTGGCTCTAAGCTGCGCAGGTCCTGCGTATTGGTTCTGATTTTAATGACATTTATTTATCTGTTGTTGACCTTTGTTTTCGTTCTCGACAAACGCCCTCTGAACATAGAACTCACATTATTACACGGCTACGTCAACCAGATGCATGTTGACCTCCTTTCAAATAAGTCAACTCACCTGCTTTTTGCTGATTGAGAACTATATTGACCAGCCCAGTAAACCTGGACAGTGTATTTCGTAATAAACAGCCTAATATAATTGTCTGTATCAAATGTGATGTATATTAACCCCGTCCGGTCGGGTTTCTATTATAGAGACGGCACCCGCTCCTTGTTTTGATACAGCAGTAATTTAAAGACCCATCTTAATTGACTTATTTCCTCCGCGTGTCTGTCGGGGCTCGTGCGTCGCGCGCACGCCGAGCCATCCCTCTTTATTGGGCCACACACAATGTGTACCGAGTTCAATTTTACCATTCATGATGAATGCCGTCTCGCCATTCAAATGCAGCCATAAGCACACAGCAGATAAGAATTTAATTAAATGTAGATTAAAACCAAACAGGAAAACACACTCGCTGATAATTTTTTATCACGTCCCCTGGTCACATTTCCTCGGCTCATACTTTCGACTGACTTGTTCTTCCTTGGGCTACGGCTTTTCAGCCTGCCAGCCTGCCAAAAGTGGCGAAACACCTCGCACATCTCGCCGTGGCGCCGTGAGATTGTGTAAAATGCGTAACGAGGGGCGGTCACACGATTAATCAGAATTCTCATGTCGGGGTGGGGGGTGACGGTGTGTGTGTGGGGGCTACGCTGGAGAGTTGCAGGGAAGGAATTAGTTGCCTCATCCCCAAATTTGCATCTTTTTTCCAGAGGACAATCCCAGCACTGTAGGCAAGGGGAACCATATCTCACTCCACAGGAAGGAACAATCACAATATTGCCACAATATTGAAATAAATGTCACCTTCACATTCAATCAAATTGTCCATACTTGCTAAACATGATGTTAGCTAGCTAGACTGTGGTGCCTTGAAAGCATGCCGGATCAGCGAGGATATTTTTGGTTCCCGGCCATGGCCTGTTTTCGGCAGAGTGTGTAGGCTACGGCAACACGTTTTACGTTTAATAAACTGAGGAGAAGAGAAATCTGCTGAACATGTGATATATAGAGACACATAACATAGTTTAGGGCCAGTTAGATAAAAACCCACATTTGAGTATTTACACAATATTTTGTGATTTATCAGAGTGAACCCCTAACCCTTAAAAAGTGTGCTTTTACTCTTTAGAATTAGAAGTGTGTAAATTCAATAAAACATACCTGTCAAATAAAATACTCAGTTCCAATAAAACTCTACAAAGGAACACAGCTTTGAATGTGCTTCAACTTGCATTGAAATACAATTCGAAAATGTTGATATTTTGGGTGGGAATTTTTCTAGATGGGAACAGTTTTTAATTTATATATCTTCTTTACCATGAAAGGTTATCATCTAATATGTAAAAATACTTACATTCGATCGGAATGCATGACAATCGTGAGTTATTAGCATTTTAGCTCCAGCGCGACAGCTTTTTTTCACACCTTTAAATGAGAGTGTCTGGTTGATGCGTTCAGCAGAGACTGAAAAACTGTGTCTTGCTCTGTTGGCTCAAACCACCCCACCAGCCACCTAACTACTGCCATCTCTGCCCCGGCTACTGATGCCGCCTGTGCCCGCCTGCCCACCACGCTGGTGGCGCATCTCAGTTCCACTCTATTACCCTCATGCATGCGATTGGCCTTCTCAGTCGGGAAAAGAGCAATTTCCTGTCGAGGTCTGTTTGATCAAGTGCTAAACCCTTGTGATCAATAGAGGGACAGATGTCGTCTCCAGATGGCTGCGTGGCGATACCTGGGGCAGTGACAGGCCGTGCCAGGCCGTGCCAGGACCACAGAATGGCAACGAGGAATCCGTCCCACAAGCCACCGCAGCACAATGTGACAAACGCAATTAGACCTTTTAGCTACACATTATTTATTTCTCCCGCAAACTGTCAGACGTTTTAATTAGCGCGTTCTTTGAGCAATATGTAAAATAACAGGAGTGTAGATGCACTGAGCATTTTGAGGTCTGCTTGTCTCTCTGTCTCTCTGTCTGTCTCTCTGTCTATCTGTCTCTCTGTCTATCTGTCTCTCTGTCTGTCTCTCTGTCTGTCTCTCTGTCTATCTGTCTCTCTGTCTGCTTGTCTCTATGTCTGCCTGTCTATCTGTCTGCTTGTCTCTCTGTGTCTCTGTCTGCTTCTAAGTCTGTCCCTGTGCTCTGTGGACTATGTTCTTCTCTCAGAAGTGTACACAGAACAGTGTATCTGAAATTCAGGGGAGAAGTTTACCTATGACGTTAAACAAAGTATACAACGTTGCTATATATTTTGTTCGCTCCGTTTCAGATCATAATGTCTGAACATTTCAAAATGGTTGACAGCCCAGGCAGGTGCGTCTCTCATCCCTCTCTCAGCGAATAATGAAATAATTAAATGCCATCGCCAGAAGGCCCAAATAAACCATTCCAAAATGGAGAGTGGCCCATTTTAAACGGCGCCGGGGCATTTGCATTAGAGCTGGCATCCACGCACCCGACGGGCCATGTGGTGCCATGTGGTGCCATGTTGGAGGAGCTGTTTCTCCGTGTCACTCTCCCGGCGCCTGGCCCTCCCTTTGGAGCGCGGCCGTTCACCTGCTCCCCTGCTCCTTCCCTGAGTGGCGGGATGGAAAGGGGGATGTAGGCCACTGGACACAGCTGGGGTTCTGGGGCGCCGTTGTCAGATCTCTATATCCTGGTGGCGGCGGTGGCCATAACAGAGCTCAACACAGCAGCGGCCTGTCACGGGGACCTTCATGTCCCATTAACACATCGCCTGGTCTGGACAGAGAGCCAGGCCTCATCCCCCCCACCCCCCCACCACCATGGTTCTGAGCCACCAGGCTCCCCAGCAGGGGCCCCAGTAAACACATGTCGTCTGGCCACAACCAGGACCAACCCCAGGCAGGGGAGAGGAGACAACACACACACACACACAGACGAGAAACCTAAAGGACCAGCCAGGGGAGAGGAGACAACACACACACACACAGACGAGAAACCTAAAGGACAAGGCAGGGGAGAAGAGACAACACACACACACACACACGAGAAACCTAAAGGACCTGCCAGGGGAGAGGAGACAACACACACACACACAAGAACCCTAAAGGACAAGGCAGGGGAGAAGAGACAACACACACACACACAGACGAGAAACCTAAAGGACAAGGCAGGGGAGAAGAGACAACAGAGCAGAGTTGTCTTTTTAATGTAGTATTTAGAAAAAGCAAGAAGGGTAGTGGATTATGGGAATTATGGAAAGGGTTTGTTTTTAAGTCAGTCTGAGATTACAATATTCAGAAAATGTTCAGAGTTGGATATATTTCACAACAGTTGCTTATCTTTTTGGGGTAATATATTTGTAATTTTAATATGCATACATCTCATTGAAACAATTCATTTATATATGTAATATTTTTATATTAACTGTAATCTAAATGTGGCTTTTCCATTTATAATATGTCAGTTCTAATAGAATGATTGCAGCCTATCACATCACACCATGACGAACACGGGAGTACACACGCTGACATTAAAGAAACGACAAATGAATGTGTTAAATAACTAACAAAACAGAAAACTATTAAAAAACATAAATTATGAGGTGTGGAAATCATTCATACGGAGTGTTGATAGGTACACTTAACCAAAAGCCAAAACAAAACATTAGATATTCAGAAACAAAAGACTAGTGGGAACCAGGAACCTGTATCCCATTACAGGTGCAGCTTGTCACATTTACGACCCAATCAGCTCCTCCTTCCACCAACCTACTGAAAACAGAGAAACACACACAGAGAAACACACAGAGAGAAACACACACTGAAACACACACAGAGAAACACACAGAGAGACACACAGAGAAACACACATAGAGACACACAGAGACACACAGAGAAACACACATAGAGAAACACACAGTGAAACACACACAGAGAAACACACAGAGAGACACACAGAGAAACACACATAGAGAAACACACAGAGAAACACACAGAGAGAAACACACACTGAAACACACAGAGAAACACACAGAGAGACACACAGAGAAACACACATAGAGACACACAGAGAGACACACAGAGAAACACACACAGAGAAACACACAGAGACACACAGTGAAACAAACACAGAAAAAGACAGACGAAGTGAGAGGACCTTACTGAAAACATTTCTCGTCTCATCTTTCTCTTTTTCTCTCTCAGACAAACAGCCACTTGCCAATATAATTTTCAATGTGCAATGGAAGAGAGTCCCGTGTCTCCAGAGATTTTTTTTAAAGAAACACCATTTAATTATAAAATGAATAATTTTATGTCTACACTGTGTAAAATCCTTCACTTGATCGAACATTGCCCCAAGACTAGGAATTGAGTTAGACTTATTTTCTTGTTCCAGAACTTGGAATGGCGGAATCAAATTGTTCAATGAAATAATCTCTATTCAAAAATGTGTTTCGGTTAAATAGTTTCTTTAGCTGCTATGAATACAAACAGTACCAGTGATGTCTTGCTTAAAAATCGTGCTTTAATTTAGAGATTCTCATCCTTGCACCGTTTGCGTAAGTCAATGTCATCTTCCAGTACTTGCTATCGTAATCAAAACACTTGATGCTAAAATTTGTCAGTAGTATTGTACAGTTTTGGTTTTGGAGTTCAGACAATCAATTCTCAACACACACTGTTATTTTCAACAATGCTTTTTTATTAACAAGTGACCTTGTCAGCCATCATGTTACACCTCGAACAAAATGTATTTGCTGAAGAAATGTAAAGCCTCAGGGTGTAAGAATTCTCACAGAATTTGTGATGGCACCAAAACCATTAACATATTATAAAGAGACAAAGCTGATCAGATTGTTTTTATTACAGAAACATAAATAATCGTTTTTTATTATGTCCTACTCCTCCTTCATTACATAGAGGGGGTCAGTCTGTTTGACCTGCTTCAACGTTTAGTAGGTCTTTGCGTCATAGTGATGAACCCCTTAGCAAACATCCGGTCCCGATGCTGATGACTGGTTCAGCATGAGAAGAGCGCCCTCTAGTGGAGGACACAATATAGGTGAAGGAATATGTATTGAAAACGGCAGGGCGATTCAACTTCCATTCTGGAGCACCAAACACTGTTGATTTGTCTACTCTTTCTACTAAGAGACTGATTCAGACCGTGGACAGCAGGTAATTACTAGGAATTAGCAGAAAAACATTAGTTTCTGCACTCCAGGGTTCGTTTTGATTAGCTGCAGAGTAGTGACATGTTATCCGTTTTTTGTCGCAGGATAACTTCAGTTTATTCCCAGCTGCACCCTTTAGTTATTTAACCCATTAGTGGCATCTCATTGGCACTCTGCCATGGACGTGTGGAGGGGTGTCTCATTCAGTTTTCACTCTGCCTGTCTGTTCTGATTACTCTGTCTGTTGTCTTAACCTGATGGCTTGACAACTGGCTGTCATATTATTCTGTCGATACTCAATATTTGCTGTTATTCATGAGGAAAGCAGTGTGTTTATTTTCCGTTCACATGTGGCCACTGGCTGCTGTTACTAGTATTGTCTTCTGTTGTTTTCTGTACGCTATAAACAGTAGCTTTGCCCTTAACGACTGTGGTTTGTAGTTTGCTGAACAATTGTTGTGTGATTAGTGGTCCTGCTTAAGATCTGAACCGTTGCGTTGTCCTCCTCAGCACGTATTAGCTGAGTGTTGTGGCATTCAAACAACCGCCATTCAAATGCAATATAATTATTGTCAATAGGCTAATGACTAAAATCAGCCCAGACTCCAAGCCCTGTCCACAGTCATAAACAACCAATACATCTAGATAACAGAAACACATCTTACTGACGCTCTCCAAGCCCTTGATATTCATGTGTCCAGACACTGTTCCTGGTTGAATGTATGACCGGTATACAAGGAACCTGAGCTGATTTACAGATAAAACCCACTGAGCCCTCAGACTCTACCGTCATCACTTGGCAATTAACAGAGAGCAACAGTTAGCTAGCAGAGCGAGAGCCACTGGACAGGTTTAAATAATCAGGCTGTTTGCAAATCACCATAAAGCCCCTAGCAACACTCCAGGTGAGCGGCAATCTTGTCACCTGCTCCCCCAGCTCACGTTTTCCCTAAAGTGCTTCGTAAAGCTTTTGTATGCCAACGTGTCAGTACACAGAGGATGTTAGGGTTTCGACCGTAAACTAATCCAAGTAATTTTGTGTTCCTCCACAGCCACCCTCAGCCACATAATGTGCAGGACTGGTTGTTCTGCAGTAGCCAGACCCTGTGCTCTACTTTATACTGTTATGGCCTCAGCATTGCATTAGTCATTTGTCTGGCCAGATGGGAGAGAACAGTGCTGAGGTGCTTAACTGCGCATTTTACAGCGAACTATTAAAGAGTTGCGCTGTTTACACACAAACATTTGAATACCTGTCTGCGGGCCAGTTCAATTATGCAAACCCTTCTGTTATTTGGACTGGTTTGTGTGTCCTTCCGGCTTTATCTCTGTCTCTCTCCCCCTCTCTGTCTTTACCTCTCTCTCTCCCCCTCACTCTCTCTCTCTCTCCCCCTCTGTCTCTGTGTCTCTCCCCTTCTCTCTCTCCCCCTCTCTGTCTCTGTCTCTCTCTCTGCAACAAGGCTGGAGATATTGTTTGTGTTTTCATTAAGATATGAAGTGCAGTCTGCCCGAATTCCTTATAACCTCAAGTACGTTCTACTCTCTGTTCCTCCAGTCCACATTGTGTAGGCGAGGGTGCCGTGATGCAATGGTGCTCTTCAGAGACGTTCTTTTAAAGTCATTTAAAACTGAATAAATGAAAATTGCCCTGTGATGTCTGACTTTGAAATCTTTGAGATTTCTCGTTGGCGGATGTGGGACGTAACAGGGCAGTACGATTCATCTGTTGACGCTTGATTAGTGAAAGTACTTACATGGACGAGCCCCCAATCTCTTTCTCTCTCTCTCTCTCTCATTTTTTACTTAAATTCCGTCATATGTTCATCTTCAACTGCATGTTCAAATACACCATTAATCAAAGGGAATAGAAGGAATGGGCGTTTAGCCAGCTCGAGCCCCAGTCGCCCGGCCAACGTGGAGCCGGAGAATATTGTATTGAGAGAGAGAATGTAGAAAGCAAAGCAGTGTTTTTTAATTATCTGGACTACGTACAGGATGCTGTTTCCCGATTGTTTTAATGAAGCAGCTGGCCTATTGTCTCTGCTTAATTCCTCTATTGTTTTTAGAATATGTCATAGTTCTTTATTCTTTTATCAGGTGCTCGGCAGGAGGATCCGAGACAATAGCCTTCGTTCCAACTGCATTGGCCACCTCACAAAGCCAGGCAGGCAGATCATTGCAACGAGCTAGAGTAGCCACCAGGCAAAACAGTGCTAATCACCCAGACTCCTACTTTTCAGCCTTCCTCTCCAGTTGTGCAATATCAAAAAAAGGGAACGAAAGTGGCCAATTTTATGCAGATCGACGTTCATGAACTATTCCTGAAATCAGCGTTATTTAAACTTTTTTTTAGCAGTGTCTCAGGTCACAACTCCTGGCCGTGTCTCCTGCAGCAAACATTAGGAGAACTGATCGTTGGCTCACCATCTAATCCCGATCTGGACATGTGTTCTTGTTAGGAGAGGATTAACATTACTTGCTTTACCTGTGGTCATAATGTTTTTGTTTCATCAGTATATATTTAAGTGATGTTTATCGAATGATTTTCCCATATATATACTCCCATATATAATAATGACTATTTAGATTGTTGGTAAAAGGAGATGACAGGTGTTGGGTGAGATGACAGGATTGTTGGTAAAAAAAGTATGGAAACCCAGTGAGTCTGAATTCCTTTTCACTAAATGCTGGCTTTGTCTTAGCAGACTCTCTTTGCACAGTAGTGACTTTACGTTTGGTCTTTCTTTTTGTTAAATCCAATGTTAATCAGTTAAACTAGCCTACAGCGAACCATCAGAGATTGGACCATCGTGTTGGTGCTGGCCAAAAACAAATATTTGCCCTCCTTTGGGTCTCCGTCAGAACCAGGATTTGGAAAAAGAAACGGTGGTCCAGTGAAGCCCTGAGGCAGCCACACTCCAGAGCGACCAGCACTTTGTCCCAAATGGCACCCAATTCCCCGTTTAGGACACTAGTTTTGGCCAAGGCTGATGAAAATAATATGATATATAGGGAATTGGGTTTCCGTTGGGGACTCTGAGTCCATCTGTAAGTATCGGTTGTTATCCTCATGGATTTCCAGAAGTGCTCAGTGAGACAGAATCCAAATCAGTGTTTAAGGGCCCAAAATGTGAGTGTAATATGGTGTGGACGGCCACCACATAAGCATGCTTGAGTCAAATGTGCGCCGTATCAGTCTTATTTTAGTGGAAGAACAATGTGTGTTAGAGAGGGTTAATTAGCACCAGCTCCTGTCCTCCTCTGACATATATTTATTATATTTATTTAAAACGGCTTCATTTCCATTGCTGGCGGAGGGGCCGATCAGTGCTACTCATTCTGCCGTGACTGTAAGGAAGAAATGTGTGATGTTAGGATCAGTGTGAGGTGGAAGAGGGAAATGTGTGGAAGTTGTTTCAGAGGGCTGGCTGTTGGGTGAGCTGACAGGAGTTGGGTGAGCTGACAGGAGTTGGGTGGGATGACAGGTGTTGGGTGAGATGACATGTGTTGGGTGTGATGACAGGTGTGAGGTGAGCTGACAGGTGTTGGGTGAGGTGACAGGTGTTAGGTGGTGACAGGTGTTAGGTGGTGACAGGTGTTAGGTGGTGACAGGTGTTGGGTGTGATGACAGGTGTTGGGTGAGCTGACAGGTGTTGGGTGAGATGACAGGTGTTGGGTGAGGTGACAGGTGTTGGGTGAGGTGACAGGTGTTGGGTGTGATGACAGGTGTTGGGTGAGGTGACAGGTGTTGGGTGTGATGACAGGTGTTGGGTGTGATGACAGGTGTTGGGTGAGGTGACAGGTGTTGGGTGTGATGACAGGTGTTGGGTGTGATGACAGGTGTTGGGTGTGATGACAGGTGTTGGGTGAGGTGAGTTGGGTGATGACAGGTGTTGGGTGTGATGACAGGTGTTGGGTGAGATGACAGGTGTTGGGTGAGGTGACAGGTGTTGGGTGTGATGACAGGTGTTGGGTGTGATGACAGGTGTTGGGTGTGATGACAGGTGTTGGGTGTGATGACAGGTGTTGGGTGAGGTGACAGGTGTTGGGTGTGATGACAGGTGTTGGGTGTGATGACAGGTGTTGGGTGTGATGACAGGTGTTGGGTGTGATGACAGGTGTTGGGTGTGATGACAGGTGTTGGGTGAGCTGACAGGTGTTGGGTGATGACAGGTGTTGGGTGTGATGACAGGTGTTGGGTGTGATGACAGGTGTTGGGTGTGATGACAGGTGTTGGGTGAGGTGACAGGTGTTGGGTGAGGTGACAGGTGTTGGGTGTGATGACAGGTGTTGGGTGTGATGACAGGTGTTGGGTGTGATGACAGGTGTTGGGTGAGGTGACAGGTGTTGGGTGAGGTGACAGGTGTTGGGTGAGGTGACAGGTGTTGGGTGTGATGACAGGTGTTGGGTGTGATGACAGGTGTTGGGTGAGGTGACAGGTGTTGGGTGTGATGACAGGTGTTGGGTGTGATGACAGGTGTTGGGTGTGATGACAGGTGTTGGGTGATGACAGGTGACAGGTGTTGGGTGTGATGACAGGTGTTGGGGTGAGATGACAGGTGTTGGGTGAGGTGACAGGTGTTGGGTGTGATGACAGGTGTTGGGTGTGATGACAGGTGTTGGGTGAGGTGACAGGTGTTGGGTGTGATGACAGGTGTTGGGTGTGATGACAGGTGTTGGGTGAGGTGACAGGTGTTGGGTGAGACAGGTGTTGGGTGAGGTGACAGGTGTTGGGTGTGATGATGACAGGTGTTGGGTGATGACAGGTGTTGGGTGTGATGACAGGTGTTGGGTGTGACAGGTGTGACAGGTGTTGGGTGTGATGACAGGTGTTGGGTGTGATGACAGGTGTTGGGTGTGAGGTGACAGGTGTTGGGTGAGACAGGTGTTGGGTGTGACAGGTGTTGGGTGTGATGACAGGTGTTGGGTGACAGGTGATGACAGGTGTTGGGTGAGATGACAGGTGTTGGGGTGAGATGACAGGTGTTGGGTGGTTGGGTGAGATGACAGGTGTTGGGTGTGATGACAGGTGTTGGGTGATGACAGGTGTGTGGGTGTGGGTGTGATGACAGGTGTTGGGTGTGATGACAGGTGTTGGGTGAGATGACAGGTGTTGGGTGAGATGACAGGTGTTGGGTGTGATGACAGGTGTTGGGTGGTGACAGGTGTTGGGTGTGATGACAGGTGTTGGGTGTGATGACAGGTGTTGGGTGATGACAGGTGTTGGGTGTGATGACAGGTGTTGGGTGTGATGACAGGTGTTGGGTGTGATGACAGGTGTTGGGTGATGACAGGTGTTGGGTGTGATGACAGGTGTTGGGTGTGATGACAGGTGTTGGGTGAGGTGATGACAGGTGTTGGGTGTGATGACAGGTGTTGGGTGTGAGGTGACAGGTGTTGGGTGTGATGACAGGTGTTGGGTGTGATGACAGGTGTTGGGTGTGATGACAGGTGTTGGGTGAGGGACAGGTGTGGGTGTGATGACAGGTGTTGGGTGTGATGACAGGTGTTGGGTGTGATGACAGGTGTTGGGACAGGTGTTAGGTGATGACAGGTGTTGGGGTGTTGGGTGTGATGACAGGTGTTGGGTGTGATGACAGGTGTTGGGTGTGATGACAGGTGTTGGGTGAGATGACAGGTGTTGGGTGAGGTGACAGGTGTTGGGTGTGATGACAGGTGTTGGGTGTGATGACAGGTGTTGGGTGTGACAGGTGTTGGGTGTGATGACAGGTGTTGGGTGTGATGACAGGTGTTGGGTGTGATGACAGGTGTTGGGTGTGAGACAGGTGACAGGTGTTGGGTGAGGTGACAGGTGTTGGGTGTGATGACAGGTGTTGACAGGTGTTAGGTGGTGTGATGACAGGTGTTGGGTGTGATGACAGGTGTTGGGTGAGCTGACAGGTGTTGGGTGATGACAGGTGTTGGGTGTGATGACAGGTGTTGGGTGTGGTGACAGGTGTTGGGTGTGATGACAGGTGTTGGGTGTGATGACAGGTGTTGGGTGTGATGACAGGTGTTGGGTGTGATGACAGGTGTTGGGTGTGATGACAGGTGTTGGGTGTGACAGGTGTTGGGTGAGATGGGTGTTGGGTGAGATGACAGGTGTTGGGTGACAGGTGTTGGGTGACAGGACAGGTGACAGGTGTTAGGTGACAGGTGTTGGGTGAGGTGACAGGTGTTGGGTGTGATGACAGATGACAGGTGTTGGGTGTGATGACAGGTGTTGGGTGATGACAGGTGTTGGGTGTGATGACAGGTGTTGGGTGTGATGACAGGTGTTGGGTGAGGTGACAGGTGTTGGGTGAGGTGACAGGTGTTGGGTGTGATGACAGGTGTTGGGTGTGATGACAGGTGTTGGGTGTGATGACAGGTGTTGGGTGTGGTGACAGGTGTTGGGTGTGATGACAGGTGTTGGGTGTGATGACAGGTGTTGGGTGAGGTGACAGGTGTTAGGTGACAGGTGTTAGATGACAGGTGTTGGGTGTGATGACAGGTGTTGGGTGTGATGACAGGTGTTGGGTGTGATGACAGGTGTTGGGTGGGTGTTGGGTGATGACAGGTGTTGGGTGTGATGACAGGTGTTGGGTGTGATGACAGGTGTTGGGTGAGATGACAGGTGTTGGGTGAGGATGACAGGTGTTGGGTGATGACAGGTGTTGGGTGTGATGACAGGTGTTGGGTGTGATGACAGGTGTTGGGTGAGGTGACAGGTGTTGGGTGAGATGACAGGTGTTGGGTGAGATGACAGGTGTTGGGTGTGATGACAGGTGTTGGGTGAGGTGACAGGTGTTGGGTGTGATGACAGGTGTTGGGTGAGGTGACAGGTGTTGGGTGTGATGACAGGTGTTGGGTGACAGGTGATGACAGGTGTGTGATGACAGGTGTTGGGTGAGGTGACAGGTGTTGGGTGAGGTGACAGGTGTTGGGTGATGACAGGTGTTGGGTGTGATGACAGGTGTTAGTGTTAGGTGACAGGTGTTAGGTGACAGGTGTTGGGTGTGATGACAGGTGTTGGGTGTGATGACAGGTGTTGGGTGTGATGACAGGTGTTGGGTGTGATGACAGGTGACAGGTGTTGGGTGTGATGACAGGTGTTGGGTGAGGTGACAGGTGTTGGGTGTGATGACAGGTGTTGGGTGAGCTGACAGGTGTTGGGTGTGATGACAGGTGTTGGGTGTGAGTGACAGGTGTTGGGTGTGATGACAGGTGTTGGGTGAGCTGACAGGTGTTGGGTGAGATGACAGGTGTTGGGTGAGATGACAGGTGTTGGGTGTGAGGTGACAGGTGTTGGGTGAGGTGACAGGTGTTGGGTGTGAGGTGACAGGTGTTGGGTGTGATGACAGGTGTTGGGTGTGATGACAGGTGTTGGGTGAGGTGACAGGTGTTGGGTGTGATGACAGGTGTTGGGTGTGATGACAGGTGTTGGGTGTGATGACAGGTGTTGGGTGAGGTGACAGGTGTTGGGTGTGTTGGGTGTTGGTGACAGGTGTTGGGTGTGATGACAGGTGTTGGGTGTGATGACAGGTGTTGGGTGACAGGTGTTAGGTGACAGGTGTTAGGTGACAGGTGTTAGGTGACAGGTGTTGGGTGTGATGACAGGTGTTGGGTGTGATGACAGGTGTTGGGTGTGATGTTAGGTGACAGGTGTTGGGGTGATGACAGGTGTTGGGTGTGATGACAGGTGTTGGGTGTGATGACAGGTGTTGGGTGAGGTCACAGGTGTTGGGTGTGATGACAGGTGTTGGGTGAGGTGGTGTTGGGTGTGATGACAGGTGTTGAGGTGAGCTGACAGGTGTTAGGTGAGCTGACAGGTGTTAGGTGGTGACAGGTGTTGGGTGTGATGACAGGTGTTGGGTGAGCTGACATGTGTTGGGTGAGATGACAGGTGTTGGGTGAGATGACAGGTGTTGGGTGAGGTGACAGGTGTTGGGTGAGGTGACAGGTGTTGGGTGAGGTGACAGGTGTTGGGTGTGATGACAGGTGTTGGGTGAGGTGACAGGTGTTGGGTGTGATGACAGGTGTTGGGTGAGGTGACAGGTGTTGGGTGAGATGACAGGTGTTGTGAGGTGTTGGGTGAGGTGACAGGTGTTGGGTGTGATGACAGGTGTTGGGTGAGGTGACAGGTGTTGGGTGTGATGACAGGTGTTGGGTGTGATGACAGGTGTTGGGTGTGATGACAGGTGTTGGGTGAGGTGACATGTGTTGGGTGAGGTGACAGGTGTTGGGTGAGGTGACAGGTGTTGGGTGAGGTGACAGGTGTTGGGTGTGATGACAGGTGTTGGGTGAGGTGACAGGTGTTGGGTGTGATGACAGGTGTTGGGTGAGGTGACAGGTGTTGGGTGAGGTGACAGGTGTTAGGTGACAGGTGTTGGGTGAGGTGACAGGTGTTAGGTGACAGGTGTTAGGTGACAGGTGTTGGGTGAGGTGACAGGTGTTAGGTGAGGTGTTGGGTGTGATGACAGGTGTTGGGTGTGATGACAGGTGTTGGGTGTGATGACAGGTGACAGGTGTTGGGTGTGATGACAGGTGTTGGGTGTGACAGGTGTTAGGTGACAGGTGTTGGGTGAGGGTGACAGGTGTTGGGTGATGACAGGTGTTGGGTGTGATGACAGGTGTTGGGTGTGATGACAGGTGTTGGGTGAGGTGACAGGTGTTGGGTGTGATGACAGGTGTTGGGTGAGGTGACAGGTGTTGGGTGTGATGACAGGTGACAGGTGTTGGGTGTGATGACAGGTGTTGGGTGTGACAGGTGTTGGGTGTGATGACAGGTGTGTGAGCTGACAGGTGTTGGGGTGAGATGACAGGTGTTGGGTGAGATGACAGGTGTTGGGTGAGCTGACAGGTGTTGGGTGAGCTGACAGGTGTTGGGTGAGATGACAGGTGTTGGGTGAGGTGACAGGTGTTGGGTGTGAGGTGACAGGTGTTGGGTGAGGTGACAGGTGTTGGGTGTGATGACAGGTGTTGGGTGAGATGACAGGTGTTGTGATGGGTGTGACAGGTGACAGGTGTTGGGTGTGATGACAGGTGTTGGGTGTGATGAGGTGTTGGGTGTGAGGACAGGTGTTGGGTGAGGTGACAGGTGTGAGGGGGTGTTGTGTGATGACAGGTGTTGGGTGTGGTGACAGGTGTTGGGTGGGGTGAGGTGACAGGTGTTGGGTGTGATGACAGGTGTTGGGTGAGGTGACAGGTGTTGGGTGAGGTGACAGGTGTTGGGTGAGGTGACAGGTGACAGGTGTTGGGTGAGATGACAGGTGTTGAGGTGACAGGTGTTGGGAGGGGTGTTGGGTGTGATGACAGGTGTTGGGTGTGATGACAGGTGTTGGGTGTGATGACAGGTGTTGGTGATGACAGGTGTTGGGTGAGGTGACAGGTGTTGGGTGTGATGACAGGTGTTGGGTGTGATGACAGGTGTTGGGTGTTGACAGGTGTGTGATGACAGGTGTTGGGTGTGATGACAGGTGTTGGGTGTGATGACAGGTGTTGGGTGTGATGACAGGTGTTGGGTGTGATGACAGGTGTTGGGTGAGGTGACAGGTGTTGGGTGTGATGACAGGTGTTGGGTGAGTTGACAGGTGTTGGGTGATGACAGGTGTTGGGTGTGATGACAGGTGTTTGGGTGTGATGACAGGTGTTGGGTGTGATGACAGGTGTTGGGTGATGGGTGTTAGGTGACAGGTGTTGGGTGTGATGACAGGTGTTGGGTGTGATGACAGGTGTTGGGTGTGATGACAGGTGTTGGGTGTGATGACAGGTGTTGGGTGAGGTGACAGGTGTTAGGTGACAGGTGTTGGGTGAGGTGACAGGTGTTAGGTGACAGGTGTTGGGTGTGATGACAGGTGTTGGGTGTGATGACAGGTGTTGGGTGTGATGACAGGTGTTGGGTGTGATGACAGGTGTTGGGTGAGGTGACAGGTGTTGGGTGTGATGACAGGTGTTGGGTGAGGTGACAGGTGTTGGGTGTGATGACAGGTGTTGGGTGAGGTGACAGGTGTTGGGTGTGATGACAGGTGTGAGGTGAGCTGACAGGTGTTAGGTGAGCTGACAGGTGTTAGGTGGTGACAGGTGTTGGGTGTGATGACAGGTGTTGGGTGAGCTGACAGGTGTTGGGTGAGATGACAGGTGTTGGGTGAGATGACAGGTGTTGGGTGAGGTGACAGGTGTTGGGTGAGATGACAGGTGTTGGGTGAGGTGACAGGTGTTGGGTGAGGTGACAGGTGTTGGGTGTGATGACAGGTGTTGGGTGAGGTGACAGGTGTTGGGTGTGATGACAGGTGTTGGGTGAGGTGACAGGTGTTGGGTGTGATGACAGGTGTTGGGTGTGATGACAGGTGTTGGGTGAGGTGACAGGTGTTGGGTGTGATGACAGGTGTTGGGTGCTACCCTTCATTCCTCCCTGTTTTCTGACGCTTATTTTCTACATCACAGGTCCTCTCCCGCTGGTGCTACTCTGTCCAAGTGTTTGCACATCTTTCAGAGCTAACAGCGTTCCATAATTAATTGTCCAGCTTTTTTCTGAAACAATGTCCTAATTCTGCCATTTAGCGTGAGCGTATCATAGTTTGTCATTATCTCCCCAGACAGATTTTTGTAAATAGTCATATTAAAAACTTTAATCTCTTCAAGGCAAAATGAAGTGCAGCTGAAAAGCCTGTCATGTGCTGGAGATAAATATTATCTAAGCTAAAGCCTTCCTCTTCCGTCTCCCCTCTTCCTCTTTCTAAATCTCTTCCTGACTAATGATTATGTTCAAAAGATTTCACTGGAATGTTTAATCCGTAAAAACAACAATCTAATAGTGTAGAAGACCTTATTGAGTTTCTCTAATAATGGAGTGTGCTGTGTAAATACAGTCCATATACCTACCAGAGTGTGATTGATTTAAACGTAATTATTAAAAATAACAGAACAATTATTAACACGAATAACAACACCTGAATGGAACCCGGCAGTACCGGAGCCACTTCCAGCAGTCCGTTCTGACTCGTTCCCCTTCTGTCCCCCTCAGGTGGTCAGCTATGGTGCACCACCACCAAAACCATCATGGAAGGTGAGGAGCTGGTGGCGTTTGCCGTGGACTTTGACTCCCGTCTCCAGGCCATCAGCCACATGTCTTTGACTGAGGGGATGTACCCGGCCAGACTCCTGGACACCATCCAGCTGCTGCCCCAACAAGCCGCCATGGCCTCCATACTGCCCACAGCCATCGTTAACAGTCAGTGTTATAATATACTCCTATGTAACTCAGTGTGTGGTTACCTGTAAAGTCTGTGTAACAGTCTCATCTGTATAGTCTGTGTAACAGTCTCACCTGTGTAGTCTGTGTAACAGTCTCATCTGTATAGTCTGTGTAACAGTCTCATCTGTATAGTCTGTGTAACAGTCTCACCTGTGTAGTCTGTGTAACAGTCTCATCTGTATAGTCTGTGTAACAGTCTCACCTGTGTAGTCTGTGTGGCAGTCTCACCTGTATAGTCTGTGTAAAGGCAGTGCACAATAGATAAAAGGGTCCAGGCTCTAGACAGCATGTACTGCACTATCTACAGAATAGGGTGCAGTTTTGGACACAGCCCTAATAAACAAGAAATGTCCGTCTATGGGCTGTAGATAAACCAAGTTGAGTCTGTGTTAAGAGTGGCTGAGATAAGAGCTGTCGACCTTCAGTTTGGGTTCACATAAACACAGGCTAGGCTCCCGCTAACCTGTTAATTGCAAAATACAAGCTTCATGCAAATAGTGCATTTGTTTACTTAATAAGGGCTATCTGGGTTCAGCTGGAGAGGGAGGCTGTTCTGCTGCAGGCAGATGGTCCAGTGTGCCAGTTTGCCCTTCATAAAGGGCACCAACCCACTGGTATCAACACAGTCCTATCACAGGCTGGGGTATTACAAGAGTTTTCACATGGCTCTGAGAATCAGTCCAGAGCAGAAAGAGGTGGAGTGTCTCTGTGTGTGTGTGTGTGTGTGTGTGTGTGTGTGTGTGTGTACGCTGATATACTCTCCTGTGTTTTCACCTCCATCTCCAGAGGACATCTTCCCCTGTAAAGCGTGTGGGATCTGGTACCGCAGTGAGAGGAACCTGCAGGCCCATTTGATGTACTATTGCAGTGGCAGGCAGAGGGAGCCAGAGAGCCAGGGGGAGGAACATGACAATGGACCTCACCAGACACCCAGCATCTGCCCGTTCCCACAATGCAACAAGAGCTTCACCAGCGGCAGAGCCCTGGAAATGCACCTGAGCACACACAGCGGTGAGTAGAGACGTACTGGAAGTAATATCAGAAGAGTAGTTGAGTAGAGACGTACTGGTAGTAACATCAGAAGAGTAGTTTAGTTCCACTAAGTTAATAGTTTCAGTGATTTCAATATATGGATTTATAATCACTGCGTATTGTATGACAGAGACAATGTCCGCATCATATTAACCAGGTGAAATGAATGGTTACAGAAATAATGCTCTTTGCTCTAGAAAAACACACACGTTTCCCCCGTGAGTTTATGTTTCAGCCTTAACAGTCCGGCTGGGTTGGAATAAGGCTTCATTAATCCGTTTCAGATCGGTGCAGTAGTTAACATTAAAGCAGAGTGGAATCTCAACAGTGTCCTTTTATTTCCCTCACAGGTGTCAAGATGGAGGAGACTCTCCCCGCGGGTGCCAGCTTGAAATGCACAATCTGCAACTACACCGCAGATTCCCTTATTACGTTCCAACATCACATCCTCTCTCACCTGTCACAGGCGGCCTTCAGATGCAATCAATGCCACATAAGCTTCCAGAACCACAGGGAACTGCTACAGCACCAGGACTTACACGGACACCATGGCAACGGCGCAGGAAGCAAACTCCACCGGGAGAGTGACAGCGAGCACTCCCCCAGGGGCGCGGAGGAAGCCCTACAGCAGGCGGCAGCCCGTGTCGAGCTGGCCAACCGCAAGGAGGCCCTGCAGAGTCCCAAAGGATCCATGAGCAAGGACACCAGCACGGATATGGAGCTGGAGAAGTCTGAGAAGAAGACTCTGCTGTCGGGGCAGAAGGGGGACGGCGGGCACCTGGGCAGTAAGGCTAGCTTCTCCTACACCCGGATCAAGTCCGAGCCCTCCAGTCCCCGTCTGGCTTCCTCCCCTGTCCAGCATAACATGGGTCCCACCTTCCCCATGGGGCCCTTCTTGTCCCAGTTCGCTTTCTCCCAGGACATCTCCGTTGTCCCGCAGGCTTCCGAGATTCTAGCTAAAATGTCCGAGCTAGTTCATCGGAGGCTACGCCATGGAGGGAACACAGGCTACCCGCCCGTGATTTACAGTCCCCTGATGCCCAAAGGGGCGACCTGTTTCGAATGTAACATTACCTTCAATAACCTGGACAACTATCTGGTCCACAAAAAGCACTATTGCAACAGCCGCTGGCAACACATGTCCAAGTCGCCGGACTTCTCCAGCATCTCAGACAAGGCCGTGTCAGAGGTCGTGAGCCCGAACAGCGGCCACAGCTCGGTTGGCATGCTCACCGGGTGCCACCCCTCAGAGGTCGCCGACGGCCACCTGATGCAGTCGTCCTGCCTGTCGGTCACCTCTCAAAGTGTTCTAGACATGATCAACGCCGGAGGGGCAGCGAAAGGCCTCGGCCAAGAGAAGGAGACGGCCGGCCAGGCGAAGAAAGTCTCCACCACCCCGACCGGCGTGGAAGAGAGGCTGAATGGGAAGCAGCAGGTGGTGGACGGGAAAAGCCCCACCACCACCACCACGTCTCTGGTGGAGACTGACGTCAACGACCCCAACCAGACCACCTGTGCAGCGTGCAATATCACCTTCAGCCGCCACGAGACCTACATGGTCCACAAGCAGTACTACTGTGCCACGCGCCACGACCCCCCGATGAAGCGCATGTCCGCCAACAAGGTGCCCTCCCTGCAGAGGAACATGAGGACCCGCAAGCGCCGGAAGATGTACGAGATGTGTCTCCCGGACCAGGACCCGAGAGGACCCCCTATGGGCCAGCCAGGGTTCCTGGGGGTGCCACCAACGGGGAACCCCTGTACATCTCAGGAGGCGGCGGACAACCTTGCAGACCGCTTTCATCCTCGCTGCGAGGTCTTCCCAGGAATGGTCCCCAAACACCTGGAGGCTTCGCTCCCCATCACCAAGTCTACCATGGTGACCATGGCGACCAACTGTAATCCCAGCATGGACCAGCAGGAACTAGACACACCGATCGATCTCAGCAAAAAGTGCTCGTTGATCGCCAACGACAAAACATCGCCCAGCTCCCCCAAAAGACTGTTGGACTATCACGAATGTATGGTGTGCAAGATCAGTTTTAACAAAGTGGAGAACTACCTAGCGCATAAACAGAACTTTTGCCCTGTGACAGCAGCCGCTGGGAGCCAACAGCAGGGTGGGAAGGCGGCTGTTGGTCTTGAGCAGCAGACCATGTTCCCAGACGGGGTGAAGAGCGAAGGAAATAACCCCGACGAGGCCTACGACAAGAGCCTGGGGAAATTCGACAAGAACATCAACGGGAGCAGTAAGATGATGATGCAGAACGGGGGCGGAATGTTCCCGCCTCAGTTAGGCCCGGTACCGTCTCTCAAGCCCTTCAGCGATGCTCAGCTCCTCCCGCCCAAAGACGAGAACCACAACTTGTTTCTGCCACACTGCCTTTATCCCGGTGCAATAAAGAAGATGAAAGGTGCCGAGCAAATATCGCCCTATTTCGGGATAAAGCCGACCGATTACGTGGCCGGTGGGCTGGTCCTGCCGGGGGAGAGGGAGGGGAACGGCGAACAGGAACAGGGCAGTAACGGAGGGGGACCAGACACGGGGAGAGAACAGCCGACTGCCAACGGCAAAGAGCCATTACCCCTGCTGCCCAAAAACAGGGGTATGGTCATCGTGAACGGCGGGCACAAACAAGAGGAACGTTCAGGCTCGGGACCAGTCACACCCAACCAGGAGAACCACAACCTCCTGCAGCCAGACGGCCGCTCCTCACCCACGTGGGGCACGGAGAACGCGTCCGACGCCAACGAGAACGTGTCGCCCACGTCCAAGTCCCCGACCGACGAGGTGGTGCCGGCGGTGACCAAGGGCGCGGTGAACGGGTCGAGCCAGGCCCCGGGCAGCGGGAAGTACTGCCGCCTGTGTGACATCCAGTTCAACAACCTCTCAAACTTTATCACTCATAAGAAGTTTTACTGTTCGTCGCACGCTGCAGAGCACGTGAAATGAAGTCCGCCCCGCCAGTTCTGGTCCCGTTTCCCTTTTTTCTGTCTGGGTACACTGTAATGTCTGAGACGTGCATCACTAATGCAGTTCTATACGCTGCTTGTGGACAATCAAGAGAAGCTTCTTCTTTCATAATTTTAAGACTTAAATACTTATCATTGGTTAAAAGAGAAAAAAAGAAAAAAAAAGCAAGAGTAATATTGGTGCCACTTCCACATTTATTTATTTTACAATCAGTATTAATAGGAATAGTGATCTTAATCTTAATTTAAAATTCAAATGAAATTTATATCACAGTTGTTTGTAATGTTATTGTATAGTCATTCTTGTGTGGCGCACACTTTGTTTCCACTGTAATGTAGGCTCAACGAAACAATAGACCGAAGACAAACGAGACTCATTTTAGACACAGAATAGCTACTGAAGCACTTGTGTGTTCTTATTTGCTGTAACAGTTTTTGTATATGCTCAAATGTCATTTGCAGCTTCGCTTCTCATGACTCCATGATTCCTGGCCTAAACCCGGCTTTTGGTTGGGCAGCCAGGCACAATCAAGCTGCATCTTCTGTTTTGGCATATACGTTTGGCTTAGCATACGTATGTGACTGTTTGTCCCCGTCTCTTTTATTCAACTCAGATGTGGATGTTTCAGGAGGTTGGCGACATTCCTGTATAGTACTCGTATTTCCCTTTGCTCAACTACACTTTGGTCTCCCTTTTTAAATATTGCTATCCACGCAATACTTCGTAAACGAGGGAACTTACTGAAAACAGTATTATTAGAGGGGGACTGCATATATTATTTGGAACCCATAGGAAAAAAATACAATTGTACAAGAACGCCGTTTATTGCTGTTTGTTGATAACTGACCAGATGGGTTGAGAGGTTGGTTGATGGGGATGTACTAATGTAAAATAATCATTCCGATGCCCCAATTATAGGAGAAAAAATGTTTCTTAAAAAAACGATGTTGCTATGCATGTATATCGATGGAATAAAATTCCAGAACTGTTGGAAATAATTTTTATTTTGATGTGGTGTCATAATTAAACTTAAATCCTCAGGATGATTCAATGATGTTTGGCCTTTTCTTTCAAAACAAAGCGCACTTGTATCGAGGATACTGGGTAAATTCAGTGTCGAGGATACTGGGTAAATTCAGCGTAGAGGATTCTGGGTAAATTCAGCGTCGAGGATACTGGGTAAATTCAGCGTCGAGGATACTGGGTAAATTCATTGTCAAGGATACTGGGTAAATTTAGGAGAACGAGCAGGTGAAAGGAAAAATTAACATCTGTCAGAAAAAAAAAAAAAATCCCTGAAGGAAAGGAAACATGTCCACACTGATATACGACACAGAGGACATCCAGTTGTAAGTGTAGTTGTCACATTTGGCAATGTTACAATTCCAACTAGCTAGACGTCCACATCTGTGTTCACTGGCTCTGCCGTTTCGACTGCCGCTGGGACACGAGGTTCCACAGGTGTTTGTTAACGACAGAAGGCTTCATGTAAATCATCCGTCGGTCGGCCCCTTCTACGTGGATCAGTTTGGCCGTGGGATACGTCTGCTCTAGAAGCTTCTTCTGAAGCTGGGCCACAACCTGATAACGGGGCATTTACAGTCAAACACCACACATTCTACACTGAGGCAAATATCTGGTTAAGAATGTTTGAAAGCAAGTAAGAAACAGATACATAGTACATTATACAGAATAAGCCCTATGTATTGTCATTATTATTACATGTGTGCACTACATTGACCACTCTGCAAAGAACAACCTTTGGAATTTAGTCTAGGAACTACTCACTTGATTTAGATGAGCTGGAATTTGCTCATCAAACGAATCCCCAATGATCACGCTTACAGATGTCCCACTGGACAGGGGTTTGAATTTGGAGATCTCCCTGAAATACGTAGCCAAAAATATAACAAACCATAAAAATAGATTTTACTCTATTGTAATCTACTGGATTTCGGAACACCCCTGTCAACAGACCCACCATTTCGTATTGGTACAGTCTGGAACAAAATGTATTTCACTGTCATTTTCTATCTGCAATCTACATAAGGTATGACATCATTCTGAGGTTGGAAAATAAAGATACTTTATCATTTTTACAACAAATTAACTACAAATAAAACAATTATCTAAAAAAATCTATCAATAAAAAAATCTATAAAAAATCTCAGATCAAATACATCGGCCCATGGTAAAGAGCATATCCAAATGATCCACCCCGTGCAGAGCAGGGTGCTTAGAAAACAAGTACACAACTAGTCATGTTGGGTCTATGAACACATAGATGTGAACAAATATATGTTCCCTGGAGAGGAACCTGCTTGCATCTGAAGGTGGCCTCAGACGGGTACAATTTCTCTTATCAAGGCAATGGTCCTGGAGTGGTTAAAACACATTATAAACTGACCCAGTGACAGCAAACAGCTTGAGAATCTTGGGCCCAAATAACAAGTTCATCATTAGTGCCCATCTGACATCGTGGACCTCGAGACATTTTGAATAAATAATGGACCAAAATCACTAGAACCAGATGTGCAAAGCTGGTCTAGACTTACGCCAAAAGACTAGCAGCTGTAACTGCTGCCAAAGGTTCAGCTATGAATACTCAGTTTTTAATGTCTGGTGCAATTATCGGTTGTTTCACATAAAAAAGGTCTCGCAAAAAATTGTGGTGTAAATCGAAGACAAAGAATCCCAATGGAAACCATTTTCATTGCAGATTATAACAAAACAAAATGTTACAAAGTCTTTCGGGGCAAAACACTTTTGCATCCTTGATTAAATGTGAACCCGGATAAAAGCTTCCGTTTTAAAGTCCCATGTGCTGTAGTCTCACCTGACTTGGGAAGCACTTTCATTCAGGAAGAAATGTTCATCTACAGCGCTGCTCTGGTGTGCCGGGTTACTCAGGAGATATTTCTGAGGACACATGAAGACATTCAGGCATGACAACACAAGACACTGGCCCAAAAACATGAAAGCTGTTTGGTTGGTGAATTGAATGAAATGAGTAACGGTAAGCTAATGTTGGGGTGTGTGTGTGTGGGAGTGTGTGTGTGCCTCGAGTCCTGGTATTCACTAGTCGGTCCTCGATAACAAAATGCCTCACATGTTGTCCAGACTTCCTTGGCAGAAACTGTAATATTATCAAAGCTGTAACAAGTGCAGCTCTGTATCCATAGAAAGAAATGCAATCCCAAAAATTAAACCAATCAATTTTAAATAAAATTTCCGCCATTAACCATGAGCAGCCCATAGTGAGCGGAGTTGTGATACATTATATTTAACGACCAGTCAAATCAGAAAATAAACAACTCACAATTCTAAAGTTCCCGGATAAAAAAAAAGGATTGGAAAGGATGTCAGTTCACTTCCTGACACTGATAGCCACATTTAATTCCACCCCAAACCTCCTGACAACACCAAGCACTATTTCACCCCCACTAGTGCCATCATGTGGCTGTTTTTCAGAGTGTTCTCCAACACAACGGACTGGACCATCAGACCTGAGGAATATGTGAAATATTCACCTAGATCTAACCAGGCTCTATTTATTTTTACTTAACATGCCTTTCCAGTTGATCTGAAACAAGGTGGAACATGCTTGTCTGCCTGTCGCTAATTCTCCCTTGCAAATGTGCGTTGACGTCACATAATCTCCATTTATACAAAGCAGAACCAACAATCTGTGGCCACGTCAGTTATCAAATTTGTGACAAATACTAAATTAAAGTTAGTCTATGTAGCTCAGTCAGATCACTCAGTACCTTTGTGAAATATTCAGGGCTGTTGATTACCGCTTATTAATGTTCATAATCTGACACATCTATCAAACATTAGTATAGTCACACAACACTTCACTGTTAAATAACTTTCAAATGCATTTTTTTAAGACTAATTGTGTAATGCCCTAATGATTTAAGGAACAAAACACATTTGATATTAGTATTTTCACAATACACATCCAGCTCCAGAAATGTTAGTCAGACATACCTGTCTTTCTATGAGGTCTTCAGAAACAGTTCAGTCAGAAATATCTGTCTTTGTATGAGGTCTTCAGCTACATTTCAGTCCGAAATATCTGTCTTTGTATGAGGTCTTCGGCTACATGTCAGTCAGACATACCTATCTTTGTATGAGGTCTTCGGCTACATTTCAGCCAGACATACCTGTCTTTGTATGAGGTCTTCGGCTACATTTCAGTCAGACATACCTGTCTTTGTATGAGGTCTTCGGCTACATTTCAGCCAGACATACCTGTCTTTGTATGAGGTCTTCGGCTACATTTCAGCCAGACATACCTGTCTTTGTATGAGGTCTTCGGCTACATTTCAGTCAGACATACCTGTCTTTGTATGAGGTCTTCGGCTACATTTCAGTCAGACATACCTGTCTTTCTATGAGGTCTTCGGCTCCATTTCAGTCAGACATACCTGTCTTTCTATGAGGTCTTCAGCTACATTTCAGTCAGACATACCTGTCTTTCTATGAGGTCTTCGGCTCCATTTCAGTCAGACATACCTGTCTTTCTATGAGGTCTTCAGCTCCATTTCAGTCAGACATACCTGTCTTTCTATGAGGTCTTCGGCTCCATTTCAGTCAGACATACCTGTCTTTGTATGAGGTCTTCAGCTATGTTTTCCCCTCTGATTGTGGGCTTCAGGAACCCCAGGATAATGAGGATACGGCTGATCCCTGTGGCGGCTGAGAACTGCATGGCTTGAAGAGACGGCACGAGTTGACTGTACCTAAAGACAGATGACATAACTGTACCTAAAGACAGATGACATAACTGTACCTAAAGACAGATGACATAACTGTACCTAAAGACAGATGACATAACTGTACCTAAAGACAGATGACATAACTGTACCTAAAGACAGATGACATAACTGTACCTAAAGACAGATGACATAACTGTACCTAAAGACAGATGACATAACTGTACTGTAATTACTTTTCCAATCTTGGTTACAACAGTGTGATAGACAACATTGTGCGGGTCTACAAACTGGCATATTCAGAACATCCATAATAAATATATCAATAAATACATATTTTCAGGACAAACCCCAAACTTTCTCTAAACAGACAGTTTGACAGGAGAGAATTAGACTATTTTTGGCAGATGAGGAAAGCGCTCAAATGTTGTAACTCAGGAGGGCCAATCTGTCTCGACTCACTGGTGCTTTGAATTGGCTGGTCTCAGCCTACAGAGCCCAATCAATAGTGTACCACCCTGACAGCTACCCCACCCCACACCCCACACTCAGCCCGTCCACACCCCACACTCAGCCCGTCCACACCCCACACTCAGCCCGTCCACACCCCACACTCAGCCCGTCCACACCCCACACTCAGCCCGTCCACACCCCACACTCAGCCCGTCCACACCCCACACTCAGCCCGTCCACACCCCACACTCAGCCCGTCCACACCCCACACTCACCCCCACACTCAGCCCGTCCACACCCCACACTCAGCCCGTCCACAACCCACAGCCCGTCAGCCCGTCCACAACCCACACTCAGCCCGTCCACACCCCCCGTCCACACCCCACACTCAGCCCATCCACACCCCACACTCAGCCCATCCACACCCACTCAGCCCACACTCAGCCACACCCCACACTCAGCCCATCCACACCCCACAGCCCATCCACACCCCACACTCAGCCCATCCACACCCCACACTCAGCCCATCCAGCCCATCCCCATCCACACCCCACCCCACACTCAGCCCATCCACACCCCACACTCAGCCCATCCACACCCCACACTCAGCCCATCCACACCCCACACTCAGCCCATCCACACCCCACACTCAGCCCATCCACACCCCACACTCAGCCCATCCAACCCCATCAGCCCATCCACACCCCACACTCAGCCCATCCAGCCCCAAACACCCCACACTCAGCCCATCACCACACACCCATCCACACCCCACACTCAGCCCATCCACACCCCACACTCAGCCCATAACATCATAGCTAGCCCCAAAGCATCACCACACACCCAACCGAAAAGCACCCACACAAAAGTTAGCCTCAGAGCACCTTAACCTCCACTAGCTACACAGCACCCACATGCGAGGTAGCAAGATTGACTGAATACTTCTAGATAAGGCGATGTACTTATTTGTACTGAGTAATTCAGGGCCCAAATAGCAACCTTCTTTCTGTCCACAAGTGGTGTCAGCAGTCAGAGTCATTTTGACATTCTTCTTTGACACGATTTACTCCCTGAAGTCATTCGACCCGACACTTTAAAAGCAACTATTCTTACCTGTCTATTTATGGACGTCACACACACACACACACACACACACACACACACTTTCTCTCCCTCGTCGCCACTATCAGCCGCTGTTTCAATCTGGTCAAATCACTGCCGGCTGTGGCATGGACATTATTTCAAGGATTCTCCATCCACCTGTCCCGTTCCATCCTATTCCCACCTCCTCCTTTCCATTTTTAATTCTTCCCGGGAGTGAGGATTATGTGAGGTAAGGCATGCATGTCATAGGGAAATTTAGGGGGCAAAGACAGCCCAGATTGGCGGGATGAATTAAGGCGATAACAGGGGAGACTGAGTGAAGAATCCATGTAGAGCAAAACGCCTCAGCCGCGTTGGTCATTTCAGGGGGCTCTTTTTTCCCTCTCCTCCTCAGGAGCGGCACGGCAATATCTAAATTAATAAAGTTATGAAATGGGTTTATGCTGGCGGACTTTCTGCTGTTTGACTTTCCCATCTGGATTAGTGCAGGCTGAATGGACGCTCTGTGACTTTTGTTACAACTGTTGCAATTCACTGTCGGAATTTGGCCCCCTTCTGACGCGATAAGAGGACCCAGCCTCATTAGCATGTAATTCCATATGCACGGCCTCCGCTACCTGAGAGGGAGCTCACGGACAAAAAACACAGACTATCACACGAGTCGAACGGAGAACATGTTCTATTACATGAGGGGAGAACACGGAACATGGACTGATACACGGGCAACACAGAACCTGAATACCACAGGACATGAGCAATTACAGTTGGACAAAACAGAGATAACGCCAAATAGCACCAGAGAAAGACTTGCCTAAACTACGTTACACAGGTAAAACTAACAGAGGTACGTTACACAGGTAAAACTAACAGAGGTACGTTACACAGGTAAAACTAACAGAGGTACGTTACACAGGTAAAACTAACAGAGGTAAGTTACACAGGTAAAACTAACAGTCATAGAAACATTCCCGTGACACACAGTTAACACACCCACAGATTTATACCATCAGAGTAACACAGGGTTCTAGTACAGAGATCGTTCAATTCAAGCCACAAAAATGTGCCACTTGTCCTGGGAAAACATCTCTGAATTAGGGACAATTATCTCTGATACAGCTGCCCGTCATCGAAGATCCTGGGCAAGAAGAGCTATTCGCCAATTGGCCACAGTGTGGCAGTGTTGTCCTATCGAGAACCACCATAGACAGCAGTGACAATTCCTCACCGAGTCAATGCTATAGATTCTATTGTAGTATACACTCAGGGGCAGACAGAAAGCCCTGCTTCATTAGCAGAGCAGTAATAGTTTCGCTTACAGCGCTGCTAATTACAATGAATTGGCATTCCTAACTCCCCTCCAAGTCACTGGGGAGCCGGGGCTATTAGAGTCAGGAGAGATTGAGGAAGGCAAAACGAAACCGCAGAACTCACAGTGGCATTATGGCTGTGTCATGGATGTGTCATCACTGCTGCTGCCACCTCACCCTCACCCTCAGCCTCACCTCACCTCACATCTGTCCTTCTTGTGTGTCTATTCACTCCTGTCTTATACTAGACATGGCCACAGAGCATTGAGATGGACATCTGGGATATTAGAAGGGTTCAGCGATTACTAATTTCTCCGTCGCGCACGTCCTTCACCTTTAGTGTTCAGTGTACGTATCAGTGATGGAAACGGCAACTCAAAACACTCATCATGGAGGCATCAATCCAATTCAAAATTAGCACCTCCACCAAAAGGGGGAAAGTGTTTATAAATCAAATGAGAGAAATGGCACTCAACACCAGCCATTCATTAGTCAAAGTGACAGTCATACAAAACGGTCCGCTCATTATCTTCCTCTGCTGGTTGTCTGGCCAGGGAGTCTGAGTTGTAAAGAAACAGTTTGTTGTCTTAGACGGTCTGTATCCTCAGTGTGTCCCGAGTAAAAATTATGGATCAGATGATAAATGAGTCTGGTTTCCTTCTAGTGGGCCAACTCACACTAACCAAGCCCAATTCCAGAGACTTGATGCAAATGACCCCGTGGTACACAATTGTACAGTCGTCGTTTCTAAAGCTACTTTTCAGCAGAAGTCACCCATGACACTTCCTGGAGTTCAGGGAATCAAGAGAGAGTTCTTGGGCGTGTAGGATAGATCCGTCTCTGGAACTGGCTCACTTGTCTTCATTATTGATGCAACTGCTGACATCTCCCCTGCTAAAGAACAACCAAATGACTTCAAACGATAAATCTAGAGCAATACAATTACCCCAACAAACTCCAAACAGCACCAAATGAGTGCTGAAGGGCCAGCAATTAGGTACCTGCTCAACTGGACATCCGCTTAACATAGATCCAGTTGAATGTGTTCATGCTGAAGATGAGACCTCAACAAAAAGAAACGGTGTCTGCAGTAGAGGTCTGGCTGAGTACCACCAGAAAAGTTAGCCAACATCTGGACGGGTCACTGGGTTGCAGACTATTGCACACAACAGCAGTCATTTCGCCGAGCTGTGGCTAACGCTGTGGCTAACGCTGTGGCTAACGCTGTGGCTAACGCTGTGGCTAACGCTGTGGCTAACGCTGTGGCTAACGCTGTGGCTAACGCTGTGGCTCATGCTGTGGCTAACGCTGTGGCTAACGCTGTGGCTAACGCTGTGGCTAACGCTGTGGCTCATGCTGTGGCTAACGCTGTGGCTAACGCTGTGGCTAACGCTGTGGCTAACGCTGTGGCTAACGCTGTGGCTAACGCTGTGGCTAACGCTGTGGCTAACGCTGTGGCTAACGCTGTGGCTCATGCTGTGGCTCATGCTGTGGCTCATGCTGTGGCTCATGCTGTGGCTCATGCTGTGGCTAACGCTGTGGCTCATGCTGTGGCTAACGCTGTGGCTAACGCTGTGGCTAACGCTGTGGCTAACGCTGTGGCTAACGCTGTGGCTCATGCTGTGGCTCATGCTGTGGCTAACGCTGTGGCTAACGCTGTGGCTAACGCTGTGGCTAACGCTGTGGCTAACGCTGTGGCTAACGCTGTGGCTAACGCTGTGGCTAACGCTGTGGCTCATGCTGTGGCTCATGCTGTGGCTCATGCTGTGGCTAATGAGGACATGATGTGGAAGTCCTGGAGTGCAAGCAGAACACTGCTGCACTGATAGAGTCTCCTCACAGCGTCTCCTCACAGCGTCTCCTCACAACACTACATCCCTCCACTGGTTCACAACCCAACCCCGCCTTCACTGCTGCTATATGAAACCATTTC